>WEKY01012191.1:132624-221788 GCA_013390045.1 Picathartes gymnocephalus
TTATATATTAAATATATAAAGATTTGTATAAGATATATTTATGTGTATTTTTATATATATATATATATAAGGCCCTGCATTATTATACAGTCTCTTACAGGTGTTATATTGTTATATTTGAGTTATTATAGCACTATTGCCATACGTCTTGTATATTTTATAATATGTTCTGTAAATTCAATTTTTATAAGGTTACAGTGGTGTTATACCTAATACACTCTGTGCTTCTTAAGCTATACCATAAAAATATGTGGTCTAATTTGCAGAGAAAGATGGTCCTATTATACTGTGTGTTATATAATCAGTAAATAAATTAACTATCACTTCCCACTTATGTATTTTTTTAAATATCTTCCAGGTATTGTTCTGTTTTGAGGTAATAAAACCCATGGGGGTGGGAGATTGTCGGAGTTCTGGCACTAAGGATAGGGGAAGGAATACTGAGGAATATCAGGGAATACTGATGAACCCCAAAACAGGGGGAGAGAGCCTGATAAACACTGAGAAATACTAAAAACAAGGCAGGGAAATACTGAGAACACCAAAGAATGGGGAAGATACTGAGGGTCTGAAGCAGTGCTGAAAAATGGGGGGGAAAAACAAGGAATACTGATGGATATTAAGAAATGGTAATGAATACTAAGGAAGGGGAGTAAAGAATAGCCAGGGATACTGAAAAATGGGAAAGAATAATTAAAAAACCAGGGGCGAGTATAAGGGACATGGAAAGAACAGTAAGGAATGCTAATGAATTGGAAGGAATACCGAAAAGGGGGAAGGAACAGTAAAATACAGGGGGAAAAATACTAAGGTATGGGAAGAAATATTAAAGAATGAGGAGAAATAGCAAGGAGCTGGGAAAAAAATTACCAAAGGTTGGGTGGAATACCAAGGAATGGATGGGATGCCCAGGAATGGATGGGATACCAAGGAATGGGGAACAACATTAAGCAACAGAGAAAGAACATGGCAGCACGGGGAGAAACACCAAGAATGCCAAGGAACACAGGACTGGGAAGGCCTCCCAAGGACTTTGGGAATCTCTGGGGCGCTGAGGGCCCGCAGGACCCGCACAGAGCCCAGGTGAACCTACTCTTGCTGGCGCGGTGCGGGATGGGCACGGCCACGCCCTTGCCCCGCTCGCTGTCCTGGGGCTTGGGCGGAGAGGCGGTGAAGCGGCAGATGCCGGGCTCGGACGGGGTGCTCATGGAGGTCATGCTGTCAGCATTGTCCGTGGTGCCCGTGGTCATCTGGTCCGAGGAGCTGTCGGAGATGAAGCACTCGGTGATCTCGAACTTGGCGTGCTGCAGCTGCTCCTCCAGCTTGGCGTGCTCGTAGGCGCGCGCCAGCTCCTCGTAGGTGGACGAGGCGCTCTCCGTGGACACCATGCTGTTCCGCCCCTTGTCTGTGGGGAAAGGATGTGTCACCCACCTGCGGGTTCTGCCTGGCACCGGAATGCCTTTTTCCACCTCATGGGAATGCCCAGGCTGTCCCTGCTGGGATACACCTGGCCACCATCCAGGCCAGGTTGGATGGGACATGGAGCACCCTGGTCTAGTGGCAGGGTGGAACGAGAAGAGCAATAAGGTTCCTTCCAACATAAATCATTTGGGTTTTTTATGATTCTGTCTGTCCCCACAGCTGGGCACAGCGCTGGCTGCTCAGAGCCACCAAGCCGTGGTTCCACAATCCCACTGCTAAGTTCTGCAGTCACCCCAAACTCACAATTTGGGGAAGCTGTGTGCCCCAAAGCAGCGGATCCATGCCAGGGAGGCTCTGGCCCTGCATACCTGTGTCCTGCGAGAGGCTGGCACTGTAGCTGTCACTCTCCGTGACCGTGATGCCGTGCTGGGAGCCCACTGTCCTCCAGTCCGAGGTGAGGGTCCGTGCAGGGGTGGATGCCTGGCACTTGGTGAGTGTCCACTGGCTGGAGTAGCGGTTGCGGGTGCTGTGCGCAGACTTCACGCTCTTCCTCGACACGGGGTCTGTGGCACCAAGGTGACAGAGTCATGGTGGGTCCCTGCCACACACAGCCACGATGCCGTCCCCTCTCCCTGGAGTGCCGCCTGCCCCTTCTGCCTTCCCAGCAGCTGCTTTTGGGCACGGCCAGTGCTGGGGGACGGGTTCCCCCACAGCTGCCCCGCGTGTCCAACCCCAGCCCAGCCCCACACACTCACTGGTGCCGGGGCGGATGTCGGACATGTCGATGAGGGGCCCCGTGTTCTGGATCAGGGCTGGGTGATGCAGAGAGACGCCCGTGCAGAAGCTCTGGGGGTTCACTGCCTGGCTGAACTCCGTGTCCGTCACCGGGATCGTGGCTTTGTCATCCCCTGTGGGAGCAAGCTGAGCTCAGACCTCTCTCTGGCCAGGCAATGCTGGCCCACGGTCAGCCAGCACCCCAGCACGCTGGGGCAGCAGGGGATGGGAGCTTTGCCCGTGCTTACCCAGCTGTTTGATGCCTTCCTTGTCCTCGATGAGGAGCTGCACCCGGGGGATGTCGATGTGCAGGCGGGGGCCCTGCGGGGGCCCCTTCACCGGCGTGTCAAAGCTGCGGTTATTCTTGCTGTGAGGTGAGAGGGGACGCAGACCCACCCATTACCGGACAGAGCCCCGGCGGCTCCGGCCTGGCACGGGCTGGGGATTGCCACCAGCCAGCCCACCCGGGGCTCTGCTCTGCCCAGGCAAGCTCCAGTGCGGCCCCAAGCAGGCAGGAGCAGCTGCTGCGCTGCAAAGTCACTGCCACGACCTCCACAGGTGTGAGTGTGAGAACGTCAGAAACCGAATGAGGGCTGCACCTGGGCTTAAAAGCAGCCAGGACTACCCCCAGCACCACCTATTCCCCTGCCTGCCCCCCCAGTGCCAGCCACAGGGAGACATGAGACTCACCTGATCAGCATTTCTGCCAAACTCTTTGCATCTGTGCAAGAGACACAAAAAACCCAGGAGATTTTTCTTAAGGGAGCAGTTTAGGGCACAACGAGGCAGTCCAGGAACACAGCCTGGGGTCCTGTGTGCTGCGCCTCTGAATCCCATCTCACCTCGGAGCCTCTTCAGCCTCTTCTCCTTCCTCTTCTTGCGGATGATGAAGAGCAGGGCCACGCCCAGCGTGGCCAGGATCACAGGGCAGGCGATGGTGAAGAGCTTCTTTACATCATCACCTTCCCCTTGGGCAGACTTGATGGGGGGGATGGTACCTAGGGCAGAGCAGGGGCGGGTGGGCACTCAGCAAGCCAGGACCCCCCCGGTGGGGTGGCATTTCCCCCGGCCCGTGTCCCCACTCACTGCCATCGTAGTCCAGCGTGGCGAACTGGGCGGTCTCGTTGCCGCAGCCGGCGCTGTTGCAGGCCTTCATGCGCAGCTCGTACCAGGTGGCCTCACGCAGCTCGGTCAGGAACACCTCGCTGGAGCTGTTGGTGCGAAGGCTCTGCCACACCCAGCTGCCCTTGGGCCGGTACTCCAGGACGATGGCCGTGATGGGGCAGCCCCCGCTGCTCCAGCCCTGCAGGTTCAGCCTGGCGTGCGTGGAGTTGATGTGGGTGAAGAGGTGCTGGTCCTTGCTGAAGGAGGGTTCTGCGGGAGAGGAGCCGTCAGGAGGGGACCCCCGTGTCCCCCGGCGGGGCAGGGATGCCGTGGAGCGGGCTCACCTCTGCCGTGGGTCTTGGCCTCGATGATCTCGCTGATGCGGCCGGCGCCGACGCTGTTCTTGGCTGCCAGCTTCACCTTGTACCAGGTGCCACACTTGAGGCTCTCCAGCTTGAAGGAGCGCTCGGAGGAGCTGATGAACACGTCCTTCCACTCCTCGCTGTTGTCCACCGAGTACTGGAGCACGAAGCCTGTGGGAACAAGGAGAGGGTCACCTCCGGGCACATGGGTGAGGGGACGGGGTTATGGCTGGCACAAAGCCTGTGCCCAAGTCCGGCACAGCCCTGCGGTGCCAGGGCACCCTTCGCACACCAATTCCTGCCCAACTGCACACTCGTGAGTGGTGGTGGAAACTGCCCGCTCTGCCCACCACACAGAGCCAGGCAGGAGCCACGGACAAGAGGGGTGTGGGCACCCCCAGAAGCTCCTGAGAGCTCTGCCAGAGCCCCTGGTCACACCTCGCCTGCCCCCAGCACCCCCAGGATGGCCCCACTGCTCATTTCCACACGGGAGTGCACGCTGTGATTGACTGGAGCGAGGCTAAAAAGGGAAAGCTGGAGTTAAGCAGCTCCCTCGGGAGGCTGCAGGGAAGTTGCTTCTGTCATTGCACACCGCCTCCTCTCCCGTGATGAAGAGTATTAGGAAGCACACTGTGTCCTAGATGAGCAAACCTGTTACGCTGCCATCAACAAGGCACCTGGAGATGGCTGGTCTGAGCTTCCTGGGGGAGCACAGGGACACAGGGACAGCCCCAAGGGCATCAGAGCATCCTGGGACAGCACATCCCTGCTACCCCCGCCGTGCTGACCAAACTTTCCTGGAGCACTGATAGGTTTGGATATTTTTGCAGGATTTTCAGCCAATTCTCAAATAAAAATAACAGGGAAGGAGCAGGCTTCCTGCCTTGCTCTGTGCATAATGAGCTGCACAAGGCAGAGCTGGCAGGACTGCCCCGGTGCCAGCACCACCCAGGCACCACCGTGGCAGTGCCAGGGGGCTCATGTGAAGGAGCTCTGTGAACACCCAGCCCCAGCTCGGGCAGAGCAGCGGGGACACTTCTCACACCTTCCCACCGCCAAGGATTCCCTGTGGATGGTGACACCAGGACCTTCCCAAGGCCACAGGCACGTGATTCCCAGCGGTGTCAGCACCAGCCCCGACACCCCCACACCGCCCACCATGGTGCCTGCCACTGCTTATTTATTTATTTTGTACATGCAGCGTGTTTTTAATATTTCTAATCCAATTATAACCAAATTTATCAACAGAGTCCGCTGGAGTGAAAGGCTGCTGGCTGGGGAGATTTGCTTGTAATTACTTTCATGCTTTTAATTAATTGTAAGCGAGGTCTCCTTCCTCGCTCCCCGCTCCCCCCTCTGCACGCAGCTGTTTCAACGTATAATTCATGAGATGAATCAGAGCAGAAAGGAGACTTGGGAAAGCTGGGATGCTCCTGGAGCCCTCCCAAAGCCCCCAGCCTGTCAGGGATGTGGGACAGCTCCTGCTCTGGTGGGTTCAGAGTGGCACCAATGCCAGGAGACATGCAGCAGCGCTGGGGCTGGCCCTGGCCACCAGCACCTCAGCACCCAGTGGTGTGCCCTTCATGAGCTACTGCAGTCCCTGCAGCTTGTCCAAAACACCTCACAGACCCCTCGTGGGGGCTGGCTGCCCCTGCTAAGAGCTCAGAGGCATCAACCTTACTGTGAAGCACTGCTGAGGCATCTTGGGGAGGGGGAAACTGAGGTGCAGATACAAAAACGTGGCACAACGTGCCTGCAAACACGTTCCATGAGAACAGAACCAGCCGTGGCTCTGGGGTGAGGTGCTGGCACCAGCCCCATCACTCACAGCAGCCCTACCTCGGATGGAGCTGCCCCCATTGTCCCCAGGGATCCAGGCCAGCGTGATGGACGATGCCGAGGTCTTGGACACGGTCAGGCGGGGCTGGTCTGGGGGCACTGAGGAGGAGGGAAAGCCCATGAGCACCTCACACAGGCAGAGTGCCCCGAACTGTGCCCCCCAAAAGTGGCACCGAGACCTCGCACTCAGCCCCCGGTCAGCAGAAGCCCCTCGTGCAGGGCTGACCCCGGGCACGGTCAGCAGGGACGGAGCTTGTGCAGGCACAGAAGTGGGAGGCCTCACCTTGCACCAGCAGGTTGATGATGATGGTGTCGAAGCCCCAGGTGTTGGTGGCAGTGCAGGTGTAGTAGCCAGAGTCCTCGGCTTTCACTGAGCGCAGCACCAGCGTCCCGTTGGCCTGGATCAGGCGGTGGCCATCCACTGTCACCGGGATGGCAGAGTCCTCGCTGCCGGGAGGAGCAGGGGCACATCAGCCGTGTGTGACACGGCCAGGGAGGTGCAGCTGGCACCAGCCCCCTCCGTACCTGTCCTTGGTCCACTTGATGGCAGGGACCGGCTCCCCGACGGAGTTGCAGGGCAGCCTCACGTCCTTCATCCACGGCGTGGTGACGGTGCCTCCGAAGGAGATGATCTTGGCGGGGGCTTGGGGGCAAGGAGGAGGTCAGCCTGGGTGGGCAGGGCCCGTGCGCAGACCCCCCGAGGCGTAAGGAGACCTGGGACCTCCGGGCTGCCCCTTCTCTGCCCTGGGGCCACCCAGCCATCGCTTCCTGCAGCCACGGGGCAGGGCACGGCGGCGGCGGGGCCGGGGACAGCAGCGGAGGTGCCCCCCAGGGCTGGCAGCCCCCGTACCTTTGCCCGCAGGCTCGATGGTGACCTTCTCGCTGATGTTGCCGCGGCCGGCGGAGGTGACAGCGGCCACCCAGAGCAGGTACTGCTGCCCCCGGTTCAGGTGCGCGATGCGGTAGAAAAGCTGGTCCGGGCTGGTCTCGTACTCGCTGGGAGCCTGCGGAGAGGGCGCACGGGAGAAGGTGAAGCCTCTGTGAGACCCTCACCCCATCACCCTCAGCCCAGACCCCCCCCAGGCCCCCGCGGTGCTGCGGGTTCATCCCGAGCAGCAGCGGCTCGGCTCTCCTCGCCTCCCTCAGTGCCGGGCAGCGCCGGCGGGTGTCGTGATTCCTCCAGGGAGCCCGAGGAACAGATGGCTGCGCCGGCATCCTTCTTCCCGGGAAAGGACGCTGCCCCGGCACCCGCCGAGCTGCAGCGGGGCCAGCCCGGAGGCAAACGCAGCCGGGCTGGCCCGAACCCGCTGTGGTCACAGCCAGACCCCGAGGGGTCCCCAAAACCTGCGTGGGGTCACCGCATCGCCCACAGCCGCTGCCCCAGCCCTGCGGTGGCCGTGCAGACAGGGCTGTCTGTGTGCAAGCACCGGGGCCGGTCCCCGTCGCGTTGGGGACAAAGTCACCCTGCCCCAAGCACGCCCCGAGGGGAGGGACTGCCTGGCACAGCAGCTGGCAGTGCCACCGTGCCAGCACCGGGCAGGGATGGGGCTCCACGTCCCCCGTGGCACTGGATGGGTGCGTTTAAAGGTGACCTGTGCGTTCACTGTACCCTTGCAGGGACACAGATGTGAGCGTGCCCCAAAGCAGACACACCTATATGAATATTGTATAGTACACATAATTTTTTTTTACCCAAATGACAGTTTTGACAAGATGCCAAGAAAACAATATCGGATCCCAGCGGTTTTACCAGTTGCTTTGATGAAAAGATTATGTTGCCCTGGAAACCAGAGGCTCAGATAGTGAAATGAGTTTGAGAAGGAGCTTTTGATAAGCACTAGTCTGCAGACCTCCCATCAACCTCTCCCTCACCAAGGAGGGATGGGACCAGGTTGGATTTCTATTTCATTTTCGGTCAGCTGCTGGCACGTTTCCCCCTCTGGAGCAAGCGCTGAGCAGGGCAGATGCCAGAGGATGGGACCAGAGAGATGATGGGACCATTCCCTGGGGCACAGTGCCCATGGCTGTCCTTGGCCAATTCCGCAGTGCACCCCAAGAGGTCTTTGCTGCTGCTGCTGCCTGGCATCAGCTCTCCCTCCCGCTCCTGCTTGGCCAGCTCAGCATTCCCTGGCACTCTGGCGATTCCCAGCCCCATTCCCATCACGTACCGGCTGCCCCGAGCCGGGGCTGGAGCAGAAGATGGTGTACTTCCGAATGATGCCATTGGGCTTGGCTGGTGGCAGCCAGGACACCACCACGCTGCTGGCAGAGGACGGCACAGCCTTGATCCCAGCTGGGGGACCTGGAACTGAGGAGGGAGAACATGGCAGAGCTGGTACTGGGAGGTCTCCAAGGTCTCTGCCCAGCTGGGAGATGTGACGGCATCCTGCTGTGGGGCTGGCATCCCAACCACGCCCCGGGAAGCTGCTGTGATGGTGGTGTCACGCTCAGGCAGGGACAGGTCTGCCTGCAGGACACCTCTGCACGGGTGGCTCCGGTCCCCACGCGAGCCAGAGGCAGGAGGGTTAATTGCAGCCCAAGCCCGGGTTCAGAAATCACGATTGGCTTTTAATGGCCATCTCCTTAATCTGCCAGCCGTGCCCCGCCCAGCTGCGCCTCCCTCCCAGCATCTGGCACTCCCTAGGACACAGGCCCAGGGATGCTCTGCTAGCGAGCTAATGGCATTAAAGTAGGGCAGGCGGGGTGTAAATATTTAAATATCCACACTTAAGGAAAAGGAAAGCAAGGGAAAGGGAAATGCCCTGCCCATGGCTGTGCACCGAGGGGGGGGTTCCCCTGTGCCCCGGCAGCCGCTCCAGCCCCTCAGCACGGGTGGCAGTGCCACTTACTGTCCTCCTTGGTCTGGATGTAGAGCACGCTGCTGCGGACACCATCACCCGCCTGCGTGTAGGCCAGCACCTGCACGCTGTAGTTGGTGAACTTCTCCATGCCCCGCAGCTCCACCCGCTCCCGCGTGGTCGTGATGTTCTGCATCTCGCCCCACTCTGCGGGAGACAGAGCCTGTCAGCCCCCGCGCCACACCCGTGTCCCCCGTGTCCCCCGCTCCCCACGGGCGCTCACCTCCGTCCATGTAGAGTGACCAGAAGATGACCCGGTAGCCCTTGAGCACCCCGTTGAGGGTACTGCGAGGGGGCTCCGACCAGGAGATCACGGCCACGTCCGAGGTGATGGAGATGGCCCTCACGTTCTCGGGGGGCTGGCTGGGAACTGGGGAGGGGATGGATGAGGAAGGACGGTCAGCAGGAGGACGGAGATGCCAGGCTGCAGGAGCCGTGTCGCACACAGCCACCCTGCCTGCACCCACACGGAGCCCACTGTGCTGCTGCGAGTCCTCAGCCAGCCCTGCCCAGCACTGCTCTGCCTCCAACATGCATTTTTCCTTCTCCTGGGCCGGCGAGGTGGGTGTGAACCCTGTGCTGGTGGTGGCAGGGAGGATGCTTCCCAGCCAGGGGAGAGTGGGAGAGCTGGCTGGATGCGAGCTAATTAGATCCCATTGCCCCGCAAGAGGTAACTCTAATTTTTATGAGCATTTAAATGATAATACATCATCGTAACGATCCTCTTTGAAAATGATTATTGTTTCATATTACTTAGGTGCAAAAATACAAGCACCATGTAATTAGGGACAGCGTATAATAAACTAATACATATAGTCCGTTTGAATGAAATGAAGGTAATATAATTATGGAAAAGACACTATTGCTAAAACAGGGGCCCTTGAATACCCCGGGAGGAGTGCTAATGCAGCCAGGAAACGATCGTGGTTTGACAGGCTAACGAGAGCCTTAATTAAGTATGAAAAACTGCTCAACAAAGGCACTACAAAACTTTTTCCTCATTGTTTTTAAAACGACCGAGGCCATCAGCGACGGTGCCCCAGACGGAAACCCGCCTGGCACTTCAGCAGCGCCAAAATCCACCTTGCACCCTTTAACTGTGCCACAAACCCAGTTCTGGCACCCCTGTGCTCCCAGTTCCTCCCCAGTGAGCTTTGAGGGCACGCACAGCCACCACCCCAAGCCTGCCTGGCATGGGATGGGGAGCAGCTGAGGCTCCCCCAGGTGGGAGCTGGCCCTGGGGACCAGGGCGCCTGGTTTGGGCCCCGGGCCATCCTCACCATCCTCCAGCGTGGTGGCGTTGATCTCGCTGGAGGAGGGCCCGGTGCCCGCGCGGTTGAAGGCCTGCACCACCACCCCGTACTGCGCAAACTTCTTGAGGTTGTCCAGCGTGTAGACCTCGCTGTCGCCCGTGGCCTTCATCTCCACGATGCTGTACTGCCCGTTGCTGCCAGGGCTGTTCTCCCGGTAGCCAATCTGGTAGCCACGGATCACCCCGTTCTGCAGCTCCTTCTTCGGGGCCTGAGGGACAACCAGGGCAGGACGGAGCGGTGTCACAGGGCTGGGAGGCTCACAGGGCTCTGTGCCCCGATCACCTCTCCCCTGTGGCTTTTCTCGAGGCTTTCAAGTTATTTTCCCTCCCCGCTGTTCACTGAGTGGCAAAATGGTGATAAAAAAGGTCCAGCGGCTCCTCAGAGTCACCAGAGAGGGAAGTGCTGCCTGGACAGCACCAGTTCCCAACTGGAGCAGGAGAAATCCCAAGTTGGGCAGCTTGAGAGGCCAGATTGAGATCAATCTTAACAGTTTTTCTCTGAAGCATTAAGAAATCAATAGGGTTGATTGCAAATTTATGTTACAATGCCAGGGCGATCCATCTTGCTGAAATACTCCTACAACCAAGTGACTTATCTTTCAAGTGAATCTTACTTTTCATTAATCTGTTTTTCAGTGCTTAAGGGGAGGGGGGGGGGGAGAATCTGGAACCCTAAATTTATTGACTTAGCAGTTCATTCCCAAGTCCTAACTTTATAATCAATTTTATTTTTCATTAGGCAGCTTTGGAAAAATAAATCCGATTCTAAGTTTTATTGATCTCTGCTCAAACACTCTGCAGCCCAGCACCTCAGTTTTTACATATTTATCCTCTCTGCCCCATGGTCCCCCATGGACACCCTATGAGATAATGAGCTTGTTGTAAAACATGATTGATAAGAGCCCCGTGAGCTGCTTGCCCAGCCTCCAGGTTCTCCTTTTTCCTGGGGAATTCTTCCTGATTCTCCTATCACTGATGACATACTGGGTCTCAAGACAAGCTGGGACAGCGTTTGGCCAATGCCCCACGGCCAAAAAAAGCCCACACACCATCCTGGCCTCACTCACCTTCCAGGTGACCTGGATGCTCTGGGACGTGATCGGCTGCAAGGTGACATCCATCGGGGGGCCATCGGGAGCTGCCGAGAGACAAAAGCGCACATTGAGAACGTTCAGGAGCTCCTCACCAAGAAAACCCCTGGCTTTGGGAGAGCTGCACCTCAGCCAGCCCTGCCCAGGATCCCCACCACCCGCACCAGGAGCCCAGAGCAGCACCTGCTTCCTCGGTGCTGATGGTGAGCTCCTTGCTGGGCTCGCTGCGCCCGATCTTGTTGAAGGAGTACATGCGGATGCTGTACACGGAGGCAGGGTGCAGGTCCACGATGTTTGCCTGGTTGATGGTTGGGGAGATGTTGCGCGTAGACTGCTTAAAGTCCCAGGAATCTGGAAGAGCAGAGGAGCGAGACAGGAGGGTCAGCGCCTGAATCCCATCCCGGGGTCTGCAGTGCCAAGGGGTGCCCAGGCACCTCCAGCTTCTGCCCCCCTGGAGAGGTGCTGCTTCCCCCTCTTGCTGTTGTGCATCAGGGTTCAACTTTTTGCAAATATTGTCTCTTTTAATATTCTGTTTCAAATGCTCCCATCCAACAGAAATTACCATATTTCATTAATGCCACTCTCTCCTTTCTTCATCAAAGGAACCAGCATGCCGAATATTCCCTTGGAGGCACCGGTGGGGCAGTCCCACACCTGCCTGTGCAGGCCAGCCCCCAGCCCCACTGCGCCATGGGGAGGGGACATCACTGTCACCTACCTGACTTGTTCTTGTACTCGATATCAAACCCGGTGATGATGCTGTTGCCGTCGAACCGCTGCGTCCATCGCAAATTCATGCTGCGGGCTTTCACCTCACGGATCTCCAGCTCCGGTGGGTCAGGGGGCTCTTGGGACACACGGACAGGTTAGGGACACAGGCAGAGGAGGCCCCCAGGAGCAGGGGAGCCCTCTCAGCGAGGCTTTGCACGCACAGGGGATGGAGTACCTTGGACAGTGAGCTGGATCAAGCCTCTGTCCTCGCCGTAGGAGTTGATGGCGTGACAGGAGAAGAAGACGGAGTCCCCGCGGTCGGCCGGTTTCAGCTGCCAGTGTTCCAGGGAGAGGAGCCAATTCGGACCGAGCAACCCCCAGCACTATCCCCTGCCTGCCCCCGCCACAGCGCCCCTCACCGGAGCTGCAATCCCTCCCGTGGCATTCCTAACACCCCACCCCTCTGGGCTCAGCTTCGCCACCACCCAGGGAGCCCAGCGCAGTGCCAGGCTCCGTGACACCCACCAGGAACCACCACACCCTCCCTGCACCCCCCTTCTTCCCTCCAACACCCAGCAAGACCCCCAGCAGCCCGGGCAGGTGCAGGACCCCCAGCCCTCACCTTGAGGGTGGAGATGACCTCGTCACCGTTGTCCTTGGTGGTGATGGCGTAGCGCATGTTGCGGTCGGGGTCGATGACGGTGTCCCCCTTCTCCCAGCGGATGATGATGGGCCGCTCGCCCCGCGCCGTGCAGTTCAGCTCCTTGGTCTGGCCCTTGATGGCGATGGTGGTGTTGGGGTGGGAGGTGATCATGGCCGGGACTGCGGGGAGGCAAAGTGTCACCTGTGTGCCCCGGTGCCACCTGTGGCTGCCCAGCCCCACGGGGCCCACGGAGAACACGGCGCACGCGGCTCCCACCGAGAGGCCCCGCAGCCCGAAGCGGAACGGTCTCGCTGCATTATACAGCTCAGGATCATAAAATAATGAAGCAGATAAATTTTATAATGCATAGCATTACACCGGGGTAGACAATAAAACGTGAAAGACAAATAACCAAGTGCACACTATAATGAAGAGAAAGCCTCCAGTCTGAGACGTGCGGGTATGAATTATTGACTAAGGTTTTACACTCCCGAGGATGAGAGGAAGAATGTTTTCCATCACGGATTTGCATAATTCACTCGTATAAACCTGGGCAGAATACAGAGTGTGATTTCCCATCAGCAAGGCTGCCTTTGCATTGCAGATGCCAGAGATGATTTTTTTTTTCTCATAGCCACCCCAATATTCAAACGGGGCCAGTGGGGACACCCTGTGCCGTGGTCACCACCTGGCTGGGGTGCAGAAGCCAGAGGTTCTCGAGCAGTAGGTGCAGCACAGACGGGGATGGCTGACCCATGCTGTGAGGACGCTGTACTGATCCCTGGCCTGGCTCTGTCCCTGCTCCCAGAGTCTTTGTGCCACCCCAGTGCCATGCAGCGGGCTGGCTGTGGCAGGCACCACAGAGGAGGAGAGGGCTGGGGGACCGAGGGCAGGCTGGGTAAGCAGAAAAAAAATGTAATGCATAAACAAACAGCAGTGCTGAGTCCTGCAGTAATGTATGATAATGACAACCCGCAAAGGCAACACACACTCCTCTAATGGGACACAAGAGGCTCTAATGAGCTACGACTCCTCGGCTTTCTGTGGCAATGTAATTCAATTAACAGCAAAAGAGACCTTTCCTCCGGAGCTGCTGGAGTTTGCAGGGTGCAGGACAGGGAGGTGTGACAATCCTGCCCCAAAGGGAGCACGGCCACCCCCGAGCTGGCAGGGGATGGCAAAGAGCAGGGCTGTCGTGGCACTGCAACCTGGGGCACCAAGGGTTACAAGCAACAGCCCAAGACTTCTCCTAACTCTGCCCTGTGCCATCCCCAGCTGCCTGCCCGTGCCCTGGCACCTCTGCCTGCCCCAGCCCAGGTCAGGGACACACCAGGACATGGGAATGACCGTCCCAGCCCCAGCATCCCACATCCCATCGGGGTCAGGACAGAGCACAGGGACAGCCAGGGGCTCTGGCACCTGCACAAGGGCACACACAGCTGGATGAGGGGCTCAGCACCCAGCCCTGGCACCATGGCAGCCCTTGCCACGCTCCTGCCCACTGTCTCCAGTTCCTGCCATGGAAAACCATTGCGGAACCACCCTGATATTTGGCAGGCAGGGGCACTGGGGATGCGGTCCCTGCACTCAACACTCATTCAGCCCAGGCTGGAGGACAGTTCAGCAGCAGAGGGTGTGTGGCCATGGGGCCAAAGGGGCAGGACAGCCCCTCAGGGCTGCAGCAGCCTTGGCTACATCAGCCCTTTCCCAGCGAGCAGAGCCCCGGGAGAGGAGCTCTGTTTCAGGCTCTGCTTCGCTGAAATGCACTTATTGATGTTTGATTAAAAGCAGCTCCTTGGATGTAAACATATCAACTTCTCTCAATTGCCAGGGTCCCGAGGGAGCTGCACGTAGTCCAGAGCAGGAAAAGAGCACAACAAACCCCAAGAAAACCTCAAGCAGCTGTGAGGATAGCACAGATTGGGGCACTGGTGCCCAACACCTGCCCTGGAGCAGCCCTGCAGCTTGCAGAGGGACCACATTGCTTGGGACTTGCCTCCAAGGGTAGCTGGGGACTGCTCCTGACCACTCTGTGACCCCTCCCTGGGTGCAGGGGCATCAATAATGTGGCATCAGCCACGGCTCAAGCAGCACTCTGAGCAGACTGGCTTCCTTCGAGGAGAGCTCCCCTCCAACACCTTCTGTGCCCACCAGGGCCCAGCCCACCCCCCCAGCCTCTCCCTGTGCCCACGGCCTTGTTAACAAGGCCACAACCTGAGGCTGGTCCCGCTGGCTGGGCAGAGATAAGCCTGGGAACAAAGGAAGCCGACAGGCAGCAGCAGGCTCTGCCATGCCACGGCCGGCTGGGGCACGAGCCGCTGCGCAGAGCGCCGGTGACAACTGAATGAGAACGGTGACAAGGGTGACAAGGGCTGTGCCTGCCTCCCTCGCCCCCCTCTTTCTTGTTTGGAGCTGGCTCTGTGATGTTAATTTGATTGCACCCGTCTCAGCTTCCTTTCTACACTGATTAGCTGAGTTTCACCTGAAGCATGAGATTAATTCAAATTGCATGGAAGCAATCAGTTACGCTCGTGCCGTGTGGCAGCGAACTTCCAAAGGGGGCTGTGCCATGGCCACAAAGACCCCTCTCTCTGTCCCCTGGCTGGACCCCTGGCTAGATCCCTGGCACGGAGCAGGCAGAGGCGTTCCTTCCCCATGCCCAGGGCACTGCCACTCCGGCACAGCCAGCAGGACCCCCGGGGACGCGGCTGTCCCCATCCCAGGCGCTCTCGACACCTGGGCAGGTGTGCAGCCATGTGCTAAATGGCATTTCTCACGCGCTGCTGGGCCCCTCACCTGCGCCCAGCCCAGCCCCCTGTCCCCTCGGGCACGCACTGGGACACTCCAGCACTCCCCACCTTCCACTCCACGCTGCACCCGGCTGGGTGCTGCTGAGTTCCCTCCCAAAGCAGGGAAGGACAGGCTGCCATGCTGTGGGAGCCTCAACCCCACGGGTGACATTCCCCAAGCAAATCTGGTGGCTTTCCTTGCCCATCCCCTGACAAAAGCAGCATCCAGCTGCTCCTGGCTCTGCCAAGCCCATGGAACTCTGCCAGGACAGCGCACCCTGTCCAGTGCGAGACCTGGCTGTCCCACCTCACCCCTGGAGCCCCTTGCTGTGGTACCAGGGCAGGGCATGTGTGACACCAGCTGGCTGTGGCACTCCCCTCTCCCCTGCTGACCGCCAGCACGGCTTTGTTTGGGCTCTGATTAACTCTCATTTAACTCAGTCCGCAGTGGCCTGACTTTCAGGGAAAAGCCAGTGCTGATCTCCCTTTAATTGGGCTGACATTTCACTAAACAAACAAAAACCCCAAAATGAAACAAAACAAAGAGCCCATCTAATGCTTAATTGGCTGTGGCGCTTCGTCTGCCTATTCATCCAAACCTTTTCAAAGGCTGTGAGGGCTCCAGGAGATGCAAAAGCCCTCGCATAATAAGGTTATGTGCTATTCAAGTCAGCAAGCAACCTGTCCTGGGATGCAATTACAGGAGATAGCAGGGACACGGCATCAGTTCGGGCTCCCAGACTTCGCCTGCTCGCTCGGGATTAATCGCCTCGACTTTGTACCTGCACCTCATTGAAGTGCCTTGTTTGAAGTCGCTGGGTTTGATTCATCAGTCGGAGGGATAAATTAAGCAGCTGACAGGGAGGGGAACGGGAACTTGGGAAGGCATAGGCTGGGTGGGGAGGGGAGAAGGCCCCAAGAGAAACAGCTGCTGGTGTCAGGAGAAAAAGCACGGGGCTGGGGAGGGGAGGCCAGGGCATGGTGGTGACCAGGAGGGGGCTGCACATCCCCTCTGCCCACAGCAGGTGGACAGCCTGGGGCTTGTGACTCCCACCAGCAGCCTCCATCCCCTCTGGATGCTCACTGCCTCATTCCCAGCATGATCAGGGCAACGTTTAGTCCTTCTGAGCCCAGTCCTGACCCCAGCCCCTCCTGGAGTCACCAGGAATGAGGGTGATGATGCTGGACCCCCTCCACCACCTGCTTTTGGAGATTTGAATGCTCCCAGCAGCAACGAGCCCAATAACTAACTCGGAGCTGGCAATTACACATTCTACTGATAGCAACGGGAGAGCAATCCAATAACACACACAGTTCAAACACGGTGTCTAACAACACTTCCCAGCCCATCCCTGTCAAAGCAGCCCAGCTATTTCCTTTCCTCCTGGATGATGTAGATTGATTGCCTGGTTTTATTAAAGACAAAGTGTGTTTAATAGCAAAAGGAAAGCAGGTCCCTGGAGGGGAGGAATCAATGCCCTCCCGTGCCCTGCATCGATCGTGGGGCTGCGCAGAGCCGAGGCCGGAGCGTGGCTGGTGAGGCTGGAGCCCTCAGGACAGAGGAGGGGCTGCACCAGACCAGGCCCTGCGGGGACCCCGCGTCCCACAGCCACCCTCACCGTGCCCACCACTGCTGCCCCGGTGCCACCGCTGCGGCCGTGCCAGCAGCAGGCCCCTGTCCCCGTGGACACCCGCGCTGCAGCCCTGCGCGCTTACTCTTGACGGTGAGGAACATGGACTTGCTGATGTCCGTGCCCACGCCGTTGCTGGCCTGGCACAGGTAGTAGCCGATGTCCTCCTCCAGCACGTGGCGGATGAGCAGGGAGCTGTTGGGCAGGATCTGGATGCGGCCCGTCAGGGGGATGGGGTGGTACTGCTGCGGGTTGCCACTTCCTGGGAGGGGACACAGAGACACAGAGCTCAGCTGAGGCACGGGAGTGCTCGTGAGGCTCAGAGCTGGAGTGGCCATGCCCCAGGGACCCTCTCCAGCCCCTGGTGACATCCCCACACACTGCTGTGACCCACCCCTACCTTTAGCGTGTTTCCACATGACTTTTGGAGGGGGGTACCCATCAACGGAGCAGTTCAGCACCCCGGCTTTTCCATAAATGCCATCTTGGTTGTTGGGCTGGACCACAAAGCGAGGAGGCACTGAGGAGTTCGGGAGAAAGGACGGTCACTGCAGGAAAATCCCCATCAGATCCCTACAGCTCCCCACTGCCTGCGGGCACGGGGCGGTTCCTCACCCGCCCAGCTTCCCTCTGCTCCCCTCCTTCCCTCTCCCAGGGTGGCACCGGGTGGGATGGAGGCGGCCGGGTCGTCCCCCGGGCTCACCCCGCACGATGAGCTGCCGCTCCCGGCTGACGGTGGCAGCGTCGTTGCTGGCGATGCAGGTGTAGTTCCCGTTGTGCTTGAGGGAGACGCTGGAGATCTGCAGGGAGCTCATGAACTCCTTGCTCTCGATGGTGACCCCGGAGCCGGAGAGGATGACGTGCCCGTCCTTCCTCCAGGTGATGTGGATGGGCATGTCCCCGGAGGAGACCACGCAGGGGATGTAGAGGAGCTGTCCGATGGAGGCTGGTGGGAACTCGAAGGGCTGGATCAGCGGAGGGACTGTCGAGGGGAGAGGCAGAGAATGCTGGAGAGCCCATCCCACAAAAGCCTGCCTGCAGTGGGGATGGGCTGCAGAGGGCTTGGGGACAATGCTGTCCCGGGAGGAGAAGCAGCCCAGACAGGCTTTTGATTCCACCAGGAAGAAGGCGAGGGGACAGCAGGAGGTGCCATCAAGCAGAGAAGAGCAGGAAGATTCCTCCCACCTGGCAGAGCCACCCTGCTGAGAGTGGGACGGAGAAACGCTGACCCTGCACTGGGGAAAGCCCCGGCCACCCCCAGCACGTGCCAACCAAAATTCCACCTCAGCATTTATCCACTCCCAGAAAAGCCATTATTAGGCGGATGCTTTTCTTAAAGGCGCTGGATTCAGAAACAGCCATTATATTTCTGATAACTTAATTAGGCAACTGCAGCATCTCTGGCAATGTGGGAGGGGGAAGAAAGCGGAGAGAGGGAGACAATTAGCTTAACAAGGCTCAGCACCTGGTAGATGAGATCCTCGTTCTGCAGTCTCCATAATTAAATTAGCAGGCTGCCAATTGTCCCTTCGGCTGTAGGGAGCTGCCCCCGTGCCTGGATGAGAGGGCAGCTCCCTGTACCCCCACGCACCTCCCTGGGCTCGCACCTCCGCCCCGTGCCCATCCCCTCACCCAGTCTCGGCACTGCTGCCCGGGCCAGAGCTCAGGCAAGCAGAGGCTGCCACTGTCCCCCGGGCAGGAGCCACTGTCGCCGGGCAGGCAGCTTCAGGCAGGGCTGGCCTGTCCCTCTGCCGGCTACAGCAACGTGGCTCGAGCTGCCGGAGCCATGGAGCCAGCGCTGCCTGTTTTCCATAATTAATGAATAATTAATTGGGAATGCACTGCAGTCTATCGCAGAGCGGGGACGGGCTTGCGGATCCGCACCTCTCCAAACACGCCCCTCCGGCCGACAGACGAGCTCTCCCTGCTCCAGCTTCCCACAAACAGAGCTCACAGCTCTCCTTTCCTTCCCAGATCGCTTCCCACTGCGATTCTCCTTCCTCCAGAGCTTCCAGGCTCTCACTTGGCTGCAGCCTGGCACACCCTGCCCACGGTGCCAGCCCAGAGCCCATCCCAGCAGCTCCAATCCAGATCCCTGTGAACAGCCTCTGCCTTCCCGTGGGGTGAAGCATCACCCCGGAGTGCCCTGGCACCCCGTGTGTCAGCCCTGTGCTCCCCAAAACGCTGCAGCCACGCGAGCAGAGCAGTGTGGGGGCCCCAGGACGGCACCAACCCAACGTGGGATTAATGAAAACCTTCAGAGATGTCTGCAGGAATAAGGAGCTGCCAGGGCACCTTGGAGGAGGCTGGATTTTGGATTGTGCTGCTGGGGAAGTGCAGGGAAGAAGCAAAGCCCTACAGAGCAGTGAGGTTTGGAACAGGGATCGCGGGCTTCCCTGGCTAAGCAGCAGCAGCCAGACCTGGCCAGGAGTTTCCCTCAGCACGAGATGGGGATGATGCCTCCTGGGCAGGGCTGGGGGCTGCCTGCACGTCCCTGTTGCTGGGGGGGGGAGCAGTGCCAGAGGGAATTGTAAAGCTTTTACTGCTGTGTGATCGGAAGGACCTGCATAACTCACCGGTGGCATTTCATGTCACCAGGCACTTGGGGCTGTAAAAGCTTTATGGTGCTCCCCACCACCCCACGCTCCTTGCGCTACGCAGTTATGTTTATTCACTCTCTGGCTCTCTCCTAGGGCCTTTGCTATTCTTTCCCACAGGCCTTTTATCCGAGGGCCAGAGGGAATGGGTAATTCAGCCAGCAGGGCTGGGTGTAAATCTCCACCCTGGAATGAAGACATCTGGCCCGTGCTGCACCACGCTCCAGCCCGCTCGCCTTCCTCCGCCCGTAACCGGCCACTAATCGAGGCAGTAAATCCACATCGGGAAGCTTCAGTGGCTGCTTCCCAGGATACAAAATCCTCAGCTGAACTTCCTGAGCATCCTGCACCCTCCGAGGGCACCTCCCAGTGAAACCCATTATTTAACTGCTCACAAACATCCTGAGATGGTCGCCCCACATCAGCCCTACCTGTCCCAGCTGTCCCAACACAAGACCAGCATCTCTGGCCACTTCGCAAACCCTGGGGCTCCACGTGGGCAGGGATTTATGTGAGGTGAGAAAGCAGGGCTGGCCAAGCCCTGCAGACCCCAGGGGCAAGCAGACCTCCCTGCACTGCCCTTAGGCAGGTTATCCACAGCCTCCTCTCGCCTTTGGAAGCCTTGGAGAAGAGCACCAGCTAATCAAGTGCTAGCATCTCTAATCAGCTTGATGCGCTCTCTCTCTAGCCTGATTCCTAATAAGAAAATGGTGGCTGGGAGGGGAGGGAGGGGGATCAGAGTAAATCCAGTGCACGAATCCCCTGCTGGGTGAGAGGCAGGATGACAATTGGCCGGCTCCGTCCCCAGCGCCGCCGTGTTTGTCTGAATGATTTACGGCAAACACCGAGCTGGCGATGGGGGGAGGCGACCCCACAACTCCCGAGGACGGGAGATTCGGGAGCAGCGCGCTCTCCCAGCGCAATCTCAGCCAGTCACTGGGAGGGAATGCATCCGGCTCAATTCATTAGGACTGATAGCTCCCTCAATGGGGCTGAATAATTGATGGCCTGGAGAAGCTTTTAAGATGTTCTGTGTGCTCGGAAGACCAGGAGTATTATTTTTTTAAAAGCTAGCACACACAGAAAAACATTGGCGAAGGTGATCCAAGCAAAGGTTAGATGTTTTAATACGTTATGTTTACACCATAAATCCTTGCTCCATCACTTGTAAGGGGAAATGGATACGGCGTGGCTCGGGGCAGCTGCTGGCGGCAGGCAGGACCAGGTAGCCAGGCCAGCTGCCGAGGGCTGAGCTCCCACCCCTGGTGACTACAGAGTACAGCCATCACCTGGCCCTGCAGTTCCCCGTGTGCTGCATCCCCAAAAGCAACCTGGATGAGCTCTCCCTGCCATGCAGGGGAAGCCTCTCCACCCTCTCACCTTTGACGGTGACGTGGACGCTCTGGCTGATGGAGAGCTGGGGCTGGATCAGGACGCTGCACAGATACTCTCCCTCATCCATGCCTTTCTGGACGTCCATCAGCTTCAGGGTGCCGTTCTCAAAGACCACTTGGCGGTGGTTATCGGGCAGCAGCAGGGAGTCCTTGTACCACTTGATGGAGTAATAGGGGTACCCGATGACCCTGCAGTTGATGAAAGTGTCCCTACCCGCGACCGCTGTTATGTTCTTCATGGCGCGGATGCTCGGGGGACCTACATATTGGGGAGGAAGGAAGAGGCAGGCTAGGTTAATTCCGAAGGGCCACCTGCTTGCATGCAGATCTGCTGCTATTCCAGAGAGAGCTTCACAGGCAGAGGAGGTGACCAGGACAGCCAGGAGCCAGCCTGGTTTTTGGGTGAGGAGGCGGCACGGGCTCCTCTCAGCTCATGTGGGGGCAGCTGCTCTCGGCTGCAACCTCCAGCTACAGCTGCTGTCCCTCACCTACCGACAGGGCTGTGCTCCTGGGGCACAGCCACACTTCAAACAGCAAATCCCACCCCTGCGTTGGGAAGCTGACCCCACACACACCGCTGCTGCCCGTTGGGGGAGGTCGGATGGTGTCTGTGTGTCTGCACTGGGCGCTGTTGCTGCCTCCAGGAGGCTCCTCTGGCAGCACCAGAGATACGGGAGAGATGGGGAGAGCTCCTCCACCATCACAGCCTCTCTCTGCCTCTCCCAGGACGAAGCTGCCTGCATTGTGCCAAACATTCTTGGCAAGAGCTGCTTTGGGAACCTGACTACCACTGCCAAAAACACTTCACCTCCTTGAACCCCACCTTTCTGAATTCTCCACTGCCAACCTGGGTGTCAGTGAAAAGCCAGACAGGCACCAGTTTCTGTCTGGCTTTGGAGCTGCCTGAGGACTGGGAGAATGCTGCAGGTGAGCCTTTAAACGAGAGGTTTCATGCATCAATAATTACATTGTTCTCCCAGCCGCTGCATAAAATAGCAAAGTAATCTAAAGATTAACCCTGTCTTGACTCCTCGTCCTGAGGGCGTAGCAGGATAACAGCTTAACAGCCACTCAGGATCAGCTGATGGACAGTGTTTCTCACTCTAGAACACGTTAAGAGAAGGAGCAGGAATAAAGGAATTAGCATCTGGCTCTGTAACCACATCTTGGCCCTGTCTGAGGGACATGCTCTGTGCCACTGAAAAAGAAACCCGAATCTTATCTAGTGACAGCCCATCAAGAGCTGAGAGAGGGGAAAGAGGGAGACAAGGGAACATCCTCATTGAAAACACTGCTCTGGCTTCTCCTGGCTGAGGGATGAACTTCCTCCAAATTCAGCAGTAAATGGCAGCAAAATTCCGACTCTCCCGGGATCCCAGCCAAAAAGCCACTAGATCCATTTCAAACCTGAGACACAGACAAACACAGCCCTTCAACCCTCGTTCTCAGCAGACAAATAAACGCTCCCTTATCTTGTCTCGCTCTCACCTGTAAGCCTGGGAGCTTTAATTGGGGATTATTAATGGGCAGGGGCTTACACCACACCCCGTGCCTGAGAGCGCTCCCTGGAACACAGCGAGCAACGCGCCGCAGCCGCAATAACACGGTGATTAACGCGGCCACGGCTTTTAGCAGACAAAGAAAATACAGACATGACAAATCAAAGCTCATTTTCCACGATTTCACGTGCTGCCTCATCATCGTTTGTCATGGAGATCCTGATGCCGCCAGGCACGGTGGCTGCCAAGGAGTGGGGCTCCTGTAGGGAACGGGGGTGGCTGGGAGAGCACGGGGGACCTGGGACACTTCTGGGCCTGACACCTCCTTCTCCATGCGTGGCGTCCCTCAGGAGGTGCCTGCCCACCCTGCGCAGACCCCAAGGCAAAGCTTGGCAGGGTGCGAGTGGACCCCAATGTGGACAGTGCTGCCCTTTGACTCCTGCAGAGCCAAGCTCCGGTTCTCCGGGCCTCTGGAATTGCTTTTCACTTTGTTAAACTCCCTGCTTCAAGCATCAGAGAGGCTCAACCCTGCAGGTGTGCGAGGAGCGGGGCAGGGCTCAGGCAATGAGGCTGGGGTAGCCATGGAGACCCCCGCGGCCGGGCAGAAGAAGGAGAGGCAAGGAGGAACGACCAGCCGGGGGGGGGGAACAGAACAAAACCAAAAAGCTCAGTAAAAGTCCTATTCTGATATTTAAAAGTAGACAGGCACCTCTTACGTTTATTCGCGCTTGGTATTCGGCGCTGCCCACCGAGTTCCGCGCGGTGCACCGGTACACGCCGCCGTCCTTGATCTGCGGGCCGGTCACGTTCATGTGGCTCACGGTGGTGCCATCAGACATGGTGTACTGGTTGGAGCGGTGCCCGCTGTCCCGCGGGATGGGCTCGTCGTCCAGCGCCCAGGTGACGGTGGGCGGCGGGGCCCCCTTGGCGGCACACATCAGGGAGAACTGCTCCCCGGGGTTGACCACCTTCTCGCTGAAGGAGGAGACGATGCGGGGGGTCCCATCTGGGGGGCACCCAGCGGGACGGGGGTCAGGGAGCGGCAGCCACAGGCAGCAGCAGTCACCCGCCGGCGGGGTGGCACTGAGCTCCCACTCCAGGCTCAGCCGGGACAGGAGCCTGGCTGGTGACACGCACACGGCTGTGCTGGCATCCCTGTGGCAGGGAAATGCAGACAGGGGCAAGGGGACACAGTGGCTGATACAGATGCCAGCTTGAGGGGACATGTCCCTTGGCAGAGCCCATCCCTTGTCCAAGCACTCGGTGGGCTGGATCAGGGAGGGCTGCCTGGTGAATGGGGTGCCCAAGGACTGGGGATGCCAAATCAACTCTTATTTTGGTCCTTCCCCATCCCAGCCAAGCTTTACCCCTGCAGACAGCACACAGAGCCCAGGAACATGCTGGCAGCAGCCCCAGGACCCCCACCCCGGTGGATTTCCCTGCCCTTCAGCCATGCACAAAGCACTCCCTCAGAGAGGGGCAGAGGAAGAAGCCCCCAGCCCGGGCAGCCAGCTCACCCTCCAGCGTGATGATGGAGAAGTCCTGTGCTGTCTGGGACTTGCGGGTGGCGAAGCACTGGTAGGCCCCAGAGTGGCTCTTCTGGGCAGCCGTGATGAGGAGGGTCTCGTTGCTGATGCCCCGGATGGAGATGTAATCATCCACCGCCACCAGGTCCGTGTTGCGGTACCAGCGGATGGCGTACTCGGGGGACCCGCTGAGGGCACAAGAGAGGATGACGGTGCTGCCGATGCCCGTTTTGAGCTTCTTTGGTGTGAGGGTCACACGCAGAGGGTCTGTGAGAGAGGGGAGAGGCGTTGGCAGTGCCGGGCAGTGCAGCGGGAGGCAGCCCGTCCCCGCTGAGCTCTCTCCGCTCCTCCTGCCCCGGGAGCGCCAGCCCGGCTGCGCGTTAAATGTCACCGCACAAGAAGGCAGGTGGCCCTGCCACCGTCCTCGCTGCTGACAGCCCCTGCTTTTAACGTCAGCCCCGGGCCCCCAGCAGAGGGACTGTGGGGAGGTGGCAGGATGGCTGGAAGGGATGTGACAGGGACAGCGCTGAGCTGCGCACACACCAGGCTGCCTCCCAGCAGGCTGCTGGTGCCTGGCTGGCCCCGTGCTCAGCAGTGCTGCTCCAGGTGAGGCAGGCACAGTGGCTCTGGTACTGCCAGGATCCCAGTGACAGGAGGAACCCCCAGGAAAACAGCACGTGATAAATACTTGGCCTGCCCAGATGGTATTTACTGTTTGGCTAGAGCTTATTTTATGTAAATCGACATAAATTTTATGTAAATCGCCAAAGCAAAGCACAGAGGCACCCAACACGTCGGACACGTGCAAAACAGTGGCTTCCAGCGAGCAAAACAGTGTGCCAAAATACAAGGCTGTTGTTTATACAGCTGTATCAACCCCTAAAGCTGCATTTTGGTAAAAGCTTTACGTGTCAGAAGGCAGCAGGACTAAGCCCCGCATTGCTTGCTCCTCCCCGCCGGCTCTCACCTATGACCGTGAGGGTGCCGGTGACCTCTGCGGAGCCGAAGGTGTTGGTCACCTCGCAGATGTAGGTGCCGCTGTCCTCCACGCGCAGGTCGCTGATGGTCAGCCCCGTGATGCGCTTGGTCCAGCGGCTGTCGGCGGGGAGCGGCCGCCCGTCCTTGATCCACCGCACGGCCGGGTTGGGGTAGCCCGAGGCGATGCAGGGCAGCTCCACCAGCCGGCCCGCCCTCACCTCCCTGGACTGGAAGCTGTCTAACATCGTGGGGATGGACTCTGCCGGGTCTGGGTTGGGAGAGGAACTGGGCTTACCCGGGGAAGAGGAGGAGGTGAGGTGCCTCAGGGACACCGGTACCACCGCGCCCATCCATGAGGGCCTGGCTCTCCCCATTCCCTTGACCTGGTGGCGCTGCCATACAGGAATGCAGGACACTCCTGCGAAGCGTGGGGTGCCCTGTCCCACCCGGCCAGCACAGCCTGTGGCAGCCAGGACAACAGGCTCGGGGGGAGGTGGGAGGGAAAACACATCTTAAGTAGCTGATGGGAGGAATAAACTCAGCACCCGAGGAATTACTCAAGGTGACACCTAATTGGTGCAAAATACACAAATTTTGTGGCACATTTCAAAATTTACAAGCAAAAGGGGCCCATCAGGCAGCCGGGAAAGGAGAAAATTAATCACTAAGTCTCAGGCGTGAAATTAAATTCCAGGGGAAAGAAACCTCTTTCATTACTCCCAAGCAGAAGTAAAACGCCGTGACGTGTAAATAATGACAGCGACCAGGAGGGGACCGGGCCAGATCGAAGCGCGCGGGTTGGGGATGATACACCCCGCAACGCCCACGCACCGCCGGGACGTGCGGCAGGACGGGCACGGCTGGGACCCGGCACCCGCGGGTCCCCGAGAGGCAAGATTAGGAGAGCCCTGCACCTCTTCCCTGCCCTCCGGGGGGTTTATTCGAGGAGCCGCTGCGGGAGCACCCGAGGATGGGGACAGCGTACGGCAGGGAGCGGGCGCGCAGCACCGAGCAGCGGGAGCGGCGCCACGGCGGCGAGTCGGGCGAACTCCCTCCCTCCCAAGAGGAGTAATTTGGGCAGTCAGCGGAGCCGGGAGCGCCCCGAGACAGCCGGCACTCCGGACTGCACTGCCTCCGCCGCAGTATCGCTTGCATGTTCGTCACATCGCGTCAGGCTGCTCACATCGCGGGCTGTCACATCGCATCGCCGCGCGCCCCGTCGCCTCCCGCTCGGGGTGACGCGCGGCACTGCCACCGCCGTGCCCGGCTCGGGGGGGCTGAGTGCTGGGGGGCACAGCCGAGGCACTGCCAGCCGCCTGTGCAGCCCCGACGGGACGTCCCGCCCCGCGCCGGGATTGTCCCCTCGCTGCGGGGACCCGAGGTGGCGATGCCATTGCTCTCTGTGTAGGGTGGCAGCGCTGTGGGCAGGCGGGGAAGCGGGCAGGTGAGCAGGGGAGTGGACATCGGGCAGGGCTGGGCTCCCTCCCGGGCACAGGAACCCCCCTGCCCCACGCTGGCAGCCCCACGGGCTCACCTGAGACGGAGAGGCGGGCGCCGTTGCTCTGCCGCGTCTCGCCGCTGTACTTGTGCTTGGTGATACACCTGTAGGTGGACAAGGCATCTTCCTTCTGCACGTCCGATATGTACAAACCTCCATAAGAAGTAATAAAAAACCTATTTTCTGGAGACACAAAGGGAGGAGAAGAGTGAGCGGGCCACCCCCAGTCCGAGCGGCCGGGTCAGGCTGAGCCCCTGCACTCCGAGCTGGCACCGGAGCTGTGGCAGGGAAAGAAGGACCTTCCTCCACCTCCACCACACTGGGGTGCAGCTCTGGCTGAAGTTTCGGGCAGGCTGGTGAAGCTGGGCGAGCCACAGAAAAAACCTTGTGTGTGCAACAGCAGCCCCGGTGTTTGTGGGCAGGGCCTCCCTCCATCACTCACCCCGGCCAAGCACACGCACCTGCCCGGGTGGAAAGGTGGATTTGGGGAGTGTTTACACACACCTGAGCTCCCAGGCCTCGGATTCAGGCAGGCCGTGGCCACAGAGGGTGAGCAGAGCGTGGGGGACGAAGCTCCGGCACACGCTGCTGCTCCGCCGCGGTGCCACGCGCTCCATGGCAACGCGGCAATTAAAAGTGAATCCGTCCCGCTGAGTTAATAATTAGCTTAACTTACTTAGAGTCATGTGAAAACAAATAAGGGCTTGAGCTGACGGTTGCGCCCCGGGAGGAGGGTGGCGGGAGAGCAGCCCCTTCAGGCCGGCAGATTTTGGAGCCTGGCACCGGGGAAAGGAGTCTTTGGCTGGCTCCTGACCCCTGTAATTCATCATGAATTATAACAGTAATTAACACGAATAGAAAGGCCCGCGTAGTGGCTACATGGAGAGCAGGATAAGCCAGGGCTCTGGAGAGGCTCTCTGCCCACCTGGAAAGCATTTTGCCCTACCCCTCCGTGCCAGCAAGGCTTTCACCCCCCGTTCTGTGGGACTTCGGGGTTTATTCCAGAACCAGTCTCAGCTGGGATGGGATGCTCCATCTGCTCAGCTGCACCGTGCTGCCAGACAAACAACCCCCTATCAAACCCCACGACTGCAGAAGGTAATTTAGTGCAGCTGAGTGCTCAGAGTGAAAACCTTTAAACCCAGCCTGTAAATCAGCAACATCTGCAAATGGCTCCCTCAAGCCCTGCACAATGCCTGCTAAGCCAGGATCTAGCTGATGAGGCCAAACAACTGTTTTGACTTCCAGCACCTTTTGGAAGCACCTGGATATTCTCAATTTAGGCAGGAAGAAAGCTCCGTGGTCAAACTCAGAAGTGCACACTAAGCACGAGAGAGGACCAGGGGCAGATGCTCCCAGAGCGCCCTGGCTCCCACACCCTGGGCAGGACTCCAGGCCCAATTCCTTGCAAGTGCTGCAGGTGACAGACCAACAGAAAGATCCTCACCCAGGGAGCAAAAACCTGTCCCTGGCATGAGCCAAGGCAATGGCAGTGCCGAGCTCTGCTGGCATTACCAATTTCAGCCGTGGCTCAGCCAGATGTGAGCGTTTGACTCCAACTGCTCGATACAAGAGAGCGAGGGACTCCAAACAGCAGAAAACCAGCAAATAATTAATCATACTGCCAGTCAGCTGTGGCTAACAGAGGCACAGGCACCCTGTGCTGATCCTCCCTGGAAGCAGCAGGAGTGGGAGCTGGCAGCCCCACATCTCCAGCAACACCTCTGTCACTCCATCCCTGCTTGAAGGGTTCTGGGCTTCACCAGCCAAAACCTCAGCCGAAACCTCCAGGCTTTGGCATATCAGCGCCAGTAAGGCAGCACACACCCCGCACCAGTCCGCAACTGGGACCAGAGGTGCGGGAGTTGCGCTCCACTGCCGGCGGGAGCCGCCCCGGGATCCGCACAACCCCCGCGGAAGGGCAGGGGGAGTGGTCCCACGGCACTGCACTAACATGCAAATCAAACATTAATTTTTCATCTCCCATCAAACCAGTAAGCGGAGAACATCGGCTGCACTGGAATTTGAGCTGGGGGGAGCCGGTTTCCATGGTAACGGGGCTCTATTTTGCGAAGTGCTGGCAGCCCCAGCCCACACCCTCACGCGCGGCCGTGCCTGGGGATCCACAGCCCTGCGCTGCCGTGTTCTGGGCTGGAGACAAAGCCTTGTGCCCGAGATCCGGGCTCTGGGATGGGGCTCCAGCCGTAACACCTCCCACGGGGACAGGAAAGGGCAGAAATCCTGCGGGTTTCGGATCCGTGTCTCCACCGCGGAGCGACAGGAGGCATCTGCCCCTTGCACGGAGTGGTGACACCGTTCCATCACGTGTGAGATCCACCCAAGCTGACAGCACGGATTCCTTTTTTTTTTTCTGGGGAGGGCCAAGTGGCTCTGTCGAGGAACGTTCTGCTGGTTCAGGGGAGATGCGGGGCCGTAACTGATGGAAGCGGCTCCGACAGATCTCACCCGAGCAACTTATTGCTGAGTTTGCCAGGCAGATCAACGTCGAAGGTCGCCAAGTAAAATCAGATCTTTCTGCCTGCCAGGAGGTGGAAAATCTTTACAGGAAGCAGAGGATTAAGCACATCCGTGGCCAGGTTGGAGCGATGTGCCTCTAATAACTCTTCAAACTAGACTTGAGCTGCTGCCTTTGGAGATACCTCACCAAAGCCCTCAGATCAAACACAGCCAAGAGCCCACCACCAGCTAAATTCTGCCTAAATTCCCAGGAGCTGACCCCTCACCTGGGGAAAAGCACAAGGGGGAGAGGGGAGCTCTCCTGCATGGTCTCACTGAGTACACACACACCTCTCCCACACCCAGCTGCCAGTGGTGGCCCTGAAACCCAGCATCATTCCCAAGGGCCTCCCATTTCCAAGAGAAAGATTGCAGTCGATGCAGGTTACCAGCTCCTGCTCTATCCAATATAGATTTATCAAAACAACGGGGTCAGGGCTCCAGGAGGGAGCACGTTTTATAGTTCATAAGACTAATGAGATAACTTTCCCCTGGTACTGCTGGAGAATCAATAGGTGCCAGCGTTTATGAATTAGCCATACTCGGAGCATGTGCATCCCAAGGCATCCCGGACAAATCCAATAAGTGTTTGGTGCTATTTCTGGCCACGTTTAAAGTGACAAACGCCTCCTGGGGGGAAGGCACGGAGGGGGAAGCCCCAAAGAGCAAAGCCTGTAATTTTCCACTTTTCTGCTGTGGCTGCTGTTGCAGGATGCCATTTGCCCGGCATGCGGCTCGCCTGGGGACAAGGAACATCCACTGAAAACCCAGCCAGGATGGAAACTCCTGCCCGCCCCAAGGCACCGATCGCCACCTCCCTCCCTGGTACAGCCCGAGCCCCGGGACGCAGTGCCCAGCGGGGCAGGGGACACAGGGCACAGGAGCGGGCTGGCATCAGTGGCCACGCAGCAGAGCTGCCTTTTATCTCAGCAGGCTGAGCCCAGCTCGTGCCACAGCAAATGCTGAGAGCAGAGGGGGCCTGGACCGGGCACTGAGATTAAAGCTCCGTTCATCCCTCCCTGGCGGAGATGTTAAAGAGGAGCTGTAACTCGAGCCCAGTGCAAATTTCATAGGACCTGCACAAATCTGACAGATTTATTTACGTGTTTGCCTGCCGTGGGGATCCCAGGGGAGCTGTAGGGCCGTCGCTGCTCCCAGCCCTTGCAAAGGCAGCAGAGCTCTCCCGCAGAGCCAGGGCAGCAGAGCTGTGCGCTCAGCCAAAGGTTCCCACCTGGAGGAGTCACGGGCGTTTGTAACGCCACCGACCTCTCCTCCTCCTCTCCTCTCCATCCTCCTCCTCCTCCTTCAGGAGCAGTGGCCCTTTTCCCGACAAAATGACCTGATGGGTTCTGCTGGAGCCAGAGCAGGAGGAACAGCAGAGGAGGGGTGGAAATCGGGGATTCGTGACGGGCTTTCCACCTCCCCTCCCTAATCTCCTTTATAAGCACGGCTCCATCTCCTCCCGTTACAGGATTAACACCCATCCCTCATTCTCCTCCCGCAACAAGATTTTATTTCTAATTACGCTGTAATAAAACTGGGCGCGCTCCCAGGGCTCCTTCCAAATGACTTGTCGACGCTCGGCGAGATTGAATCCTACTCGGGCCGTTTCCGGCACCTCTGCCGGCTGTTCATTAGGCATGCATGAGGGAGAGGGTTTAAGGACGGAATTACATTTAAATGGCTTTTCTGAGAGGGAGACGCGAAACAGGAGAGAGAAGCAAAAAGCAGGAAAGGTTTACAAGGAGGGTGTCACTGTCACCTCCCTGTCACACCGCTGCTCTGCCGGGTCCCCACTCCAGGAAACACTGGAGGGGATTTCTGAGCATCGAATTTTTGCAACAGGATGGCAGCCAGGGACATGTGTCACCGAACATTGTCACCCTGCCCCGGGGGGTGCCCAGGACACTGCACACCTCCTGCTGTGGTAGTGGAGAGGTTTTCCAGCAAAACCAGGGATTTTCTTGTCAGGGTTTAGTAAAACACACACCAGAAGAAATATGGGATGGGCATAATAAGGAGCTGGCGCTGCCAGTCCTGGAAAACACGGGAGCACCGTGTTTTCCAGATGTTTTCCATCCTCACTGGACTTACTGGCAGCGTGCAGTTTCTGCTGCCTGGATGCTGCTTCCCAGATCCAGGCTCACGAGTCGGCAAAATTGGGAAAACAGATGTTAGGAAAGATCTCTCTCTATTAGCTCCCTCGGAAGTGAGGTATCCTGCAGGGCTGGCAGGAGTTATTAAATCAAGAGTCATTATTTACCCAGGGGCCAGTCTTGCAAGTCATGTTCCTAGAAGTAAATCCGGAATTACGCTGCCCACGGAAACGGATTCGCACGGGTACGAGGGAGAGCACAGTTTGCCTCTCCGGGTTTGAATCCACCTCTGAGTCACCGGAGCGCCTGGCAGCGAAACCCAGCAGTGTTTGGGGACACTTCGGTTTGTGTGCGTAAGCGACTCCGGGAGTGACACACTTTCAGTGAACCAGAGCACGGAGGAGGAGGAGGAAGAGGAGGGATCCCCTGGGTGGGGGCCACGGGGCAGCCCCTTGTCACCAGCCGCGCCGGCACTGCCAAAGGAGGAGGAATTAATCTCCCGAGGTGGTCCGGAGCCGCCTGATACCAGCAGAAAATTACAGAACAGGATGAAGAGCATTACAAAATGAATAGGAGGGGACTAGAGATTTCCATGGCTAATCCTGTTAACGAGACAATTTCTTATCAAACTCATTATGTGGCGGAAAGCAGGGGGGAGGGAGGGGCTGGGCAGGGAAGCTGGGGAGGGGGAGGGCGATGCCAGCGAAGAGGCATTCCCGGAGCGTCGGGGCACGGGGCTGGCAGGGGAGCAGGGCAGCTCCCGAGCCCGGCTCAGCGCGCCGCACGCCAGCGAGGGTTGTATTTCTATTTCCGAGCAGGGCTGAGTATTACTAGAGTGACATTTACCACAAAATAGTGCCGTCTGCTCCGGCTCTATCACCAGCCCTCTCCCAGCGCTGAGCTGCAGCGGGCTGGGATTACGGCAGGCATAAAAACGTATAAAATCCACCAAGAGAACACTCAATTCAAAAAGGGATTTTTGGAGCGTCGGTTTTTGGGTTTTTTTGGGTTGTTTTTTTTTTTTTTTTTAAATCTCCTGTTACGACGAGTCTCGTTTTCCAGGAGGAAGCAAACCAAAATGCTGCGGTCCACAGGCTGAAGGTGTGTCTGCCCTGGCACAGGATGGGTGTGGGCTGGGAAGGCAGCCCAGGGTGCTGGGGAGCTGGGTAGGGGCTCTGCCCACCGGCCCTTCCCTGCTGATCCCCGCATCCCGCTCAGCCACGCACGAGCAAAGCTGAGCAGCCTGGCATGGAAAAAACGCTGCTGTGGCTGAGTGATTCCCTAAAAATCCTCACCAGCCCCTCTACCTCCTGCCCCCGAGAATCACGGGGGGCTTCGCCGCTACTTTGTGCACAGCATTTAATTTTCTTCTTTTTTTTTTTTAATTTTTTTTTTTTTTTAAATTTGCTATTTAAAAAACCGCGGAACTAGTCAGATTTCATGCTAATGAGGAGAAAATCTGGATCGAGGACTGTGCAAAAATTTGCATCTCAAAGAGGAAAACAGGAAGTCGCTAAGAAAGGAAAATCCACGCAGAGGTAGCGGGTATGGCCGTAATTAGGCTAATGCTGCCTGCGTTCTGTCAGCGCGTTTCCATCAGCCCCGGGCTGGCAGGGGACAGCAGAGCTCCCTGCCACCACAGCGTGACTCCTGCCACGGCCCCCAGCCCGGGACAGGGGTGGGGAGCGATGCTGGGCACCAGGCTGGCAGTGCGGGGTGGAGGATGGCGCGGGGTGGAGGATGGCACGAGATGGAATGGGATGGGATGGAATGGGATGGAGGATGGAGTGGGATGGAGGATAGCATGGGATGGAGGATGGAGTGGGATGCAGGATGGCACGGGATGGAGGATGGACCAGGGAATGCAATGGACACACCACCCCGGGAAGGACAGCGCACAGAGATGCAGATTTGGAGATTTCCCAACAGCACCACCAACACCCACACGCAAAGGAAGGAAAGCCCCCAGCCCCAGCCCCGCGTGCCCAGCCCCGGGCCAGGGCAAACACACCACCCCTGCCTGCCTCAGCACAGGCAGAGTGGTTGCTGTCCCCCATCTTGAGAGGGGCTGATTTGCAGTTTTGCATCAATTTTCCTCTGATTTTTTAATTGGGTTTTGCTGCCGCTGCAGACATTACTGTGCAAACAATTCCGAATGGCTTGAACCAAGATATTTGCTCATAAAAATCCATCACCGACGCTGGGAATGACAGAAATGGAAAATGCCTAATGAAAACAAAGGAGAAAACAACAGGTACTCTGGTCCTTTGCCATCCATCACCAACCTCGGATTATTGATGGGAGGGGAAAAAAATTCTCCCATCTGCAATCAGATCTTGAGAAATCTTGAAAAGCCAAACACCACATAGGAGGAAATTCTTTGCCCCCACTTCAGACTGCAGGAGTTTCGCCATAATTATAATAAGAGTGAGGCTGCTGGATAACATGAGAATTATTTTCCCCACTTACATTGTCAAATGATCATTTTGCCCTGCAGTGAAATCTCAATAATTATAATGCCGAACTGTGAAAGAACAAAGAAATAAAAAAAGCAGTGTTTTCTTCCAGGGAGCGGGGGGAGGGGGGAGCCGCCACTGCAGAACTCAAAGTGCATCCTTCCTCTAATTATCTTTTCCAGGGCTGTGCATCCCTCACCCTTTTCCCTGTGGCCTGAGCACCCCGACAACTCTCTCAGCTGGAGGGGGTCGTGTGGATGGGAGCAGCCGCCTCCATGCCCAGTGTGGCAGAGCTTCCCCACCGAGGAACGAAGGGGGGAGGGTGGTTTGGGCTCCGTGGCATCGCCCCCCAGCCCTAATGGCAGCCCCCAGCTCTGCCAGGAGCTGCCCACGGGCTGCGGGGAGTGCCACGGCAAAGCCAGCCGTGACCCACTGTCCCTTCGCACCCATCCCAGCACCGGCAGCCCCTCAGCAGGGGAGCAGCGAGGGGACAGGAGAGACAGGGGACAGAGAGCAGAGGGGGGCGCGGGGGGGGGGGCGGTAAAGGAGGCGAACAAGAAAAACAAGACGACAGAACGCTTGCTCCACAGCCCTCGGCTAAATTACAAACCAGTTTACTGAGGTGGAAAGCTGCAGTGAGCTGAGGAGGAATATGTGGAAACCATCTGCAGATTTAAAAATAATCTATTTTACGATCACCCTCGAACATATTCTTTTGCAGAAACCAAATAGGATTTGTTGTTGTTGTTTTGTGCAAACTGTTAGGGAAAAATTACTAGAAACATGCAGGGGGTTTTGCCTTCTTGAGTACTGAGAGGCTAAATATGCCCTTCCTTATGTTTAGAATAGTAACAGTCATCTTAAAATTAACTTGGTCTGCATCAGAGCTTGAAACAGTTGCAATTCAGAGCCTGCAAAAGCAGGACAAACCTGCGCTGGGGTATCTAGCGCTTCGAGCTGACAGATGTCTTCCTACATACAGTAAATATAGGTCGTCTTTTTCTACCCAGAGAACTGTAGATCTTAATTAACCAGGCCACTAGCAGCATATGTAATGATTTTTTTCAGCTTGCTAAGTCAACCTTCCCGTGATGAGAGGGAAGGAAAATCAGCTGCACGTGAGAGAGACCCGGGCTCCGGCCAGCACAGCCCTGGCGCCGCAGCTCCCGCTGTCATTTCACACTATAAAATCCGCCTAACGAGATGGGAAGGGTGTGGAGTGCCACATCCCCCTCCCCGTGGGCAGCGCCAGCCCTGCCCAGCCAGCCCTGAGCCCCGAGCCCGGCTCAGCCGGCCAGAGGGGCTGTGGAGCTTCCGGACTAAAGCGCGCTTCTCCTCGTAAGCCACTCCGGGATTAAATCATCTCCGGGCTCAGAGGCAAACGAGCTGATGAAACTCACGCTGCATTATGATAAAGTCGTGCTGAGCCCTCGTGGAGGGGCAGTGGGCGCTGGGGTGGGTGAGGGTGGGGGGCAGTGTCACCCCTGGGGACAGTGTCCCTGTGCTCAGGGGCTCAGTCCGGGCCAGCCACGTCCCAGTCCTGGCCCAGGAAAAAGGCAAGAGCTGGGTGAAGTTTTACCAGACACTGCCTGAATGAAGGCACCCAGTGAGCCCCCAGCCCTCACGGGCAGGGTGCTCTGAGCTGGTTTTGAAGAACACTGGATTGGCAGGAAGAGAGAGCAGAGCCCGAGCCCACGGCCATGTCCCCACAGTCTGTGTTTCTACAGCCAGAATTGTGCTCGGCTGGTCCAGGACAGCACACAGAGCTCTGCAAAGGCCAAGGCTGGTGCAGGCTCCCCAGAAAAAAGCTACCCAGAGCCTGTGGGAAGAACTGGAGGCAGAAGCTCCCTCTGCGACGTGGAAAACTGCAAGAGAGCTGCACATCGCTGCCCTGCGCCAGCTCTAAAGAGTCCTGCTGAAGCCAGGACCTTGTTTTGATCTGATGAGAAAACCCAAAAGCCTCACAAAAGAAACTGTCTCCTGAAGCTCATGGGTAGAGTGGGATGATCCCACACTGCTGTTTGCTGCCGTGGTCCCACGTGTCCACGAGACACGCGCGGTGCCTCCCATCCCCTCCTCCCCTCCCTGCTGCTCACCGGGGAAAAAAATTCAGTGAACGCGACTGGAACAAAGAGTAGAACTTCCTCCCTGCTCATTAGTGCTGGAAAAGCCACAGAAAAAATAAAATCCCCAGGACATAACCTCCTCTTCAGCTCTGAAGTCTGAGCGGCTTGGAGAGGGTGGTTGGGTTTATTCTTTGCCTTTCACCTCGCTGGAGTTTGTCTGCAGGTTTTGATTACAGTGGCACAGAGAGGAGCCCACGCTGAGGAGGGGAGCCCAAACCCACCCACCCACTCTGCACAGCCACAGATTCCCACACGTCAGCACCTGGCTTGGAGGCAGCTTGGGGCAGCTCACAGTGACCCTCCCCAGCCTGTGGGACACTCTGATCCTTCCCCCCTGTCTCCCACCCCTCTGGAAGGGGTGGCTCCAGAGGAAAACCACTTCTCCCCACCTTCCCTGCAGCCAGGAGCACTCATGGGGGCTGGTGGTAGGAGAGAAGGGGGTGTGGGGTGGGATGGGGGCATCACCTGCCCTCAGCTCCCGCGTGCTCCCTGAGCACCACCGGAGAACAGCAAACACAGACCAAAATGTGTGTGACCCACAGCACCCCTTTGGAAAGGGGTGAGAAGGGAGCACCATCCCGCAGCCACAAAAGCCACCAGCACGTCACCAGCAGCCCTTCTCCATTCTTATTCTCAAGGTTCAGAGAGCAACTGGGGAGCTGCACACATTCCCAGGGGGCAAACAACCCTGGAGTTCCATCAGAGCCATGGCACAAATCCACTCCAGAGCATCTGCCACGGGCGGGGGCTGCTCCAGCAGCTGGGAGGAGGAGCAGCCCCTTCCTGCACCACACTTGATCCACTGCAGCTTATCAATAATTATTAAGACAAGGCAAATGTATGTTGACCTAGTTAGAACGTCCAGGAAGAAAAGCAGCCCCGGTGGCTTTGTTTAGCAACCTGGCAGTCCTGATGGAGGCAGGTCTGGCACGGGCACTGCCCATCAAAATGATTTCCTCCTGGCACAGGGGAGCCTCACGGGCGAGCGCTGTGAGTGAGTAACAGTTCCGGCTTCAAAGGCAGCGGGGAAATTCTCTGATAGTTCATAACGTGGCCACAAAAATCATTCAGGGCCAGAGGAATTAGTCAGGTGCTGTGGGATGCAGCACAACCCCCTGCACCCAACTCTGAGCAGCTCCTTGGACACCAGAGACACAGGGAAGAGAGATCCCATGCCCTCCCAACACTGGCACAACAGCCCTGGCCCGGGAGCTCAGCTTGGGCACAGCCAGCCCTGCAGCCAGATGTGATTTCCTAGCAACGAGCAGCGAGGGGCCGGGGCAGCTCACCAGGAGAGCAGGTGGCCTGCACATGGCTGCAAGTCCGTAAATGAGATGAGACCTTGCTGCACCAGGCTTTCACCTGCCTTCCAGGTGTCCGGGGGACAGAGAGGGCTGCCCTGGCTCCCAGCACTGCTCTTAGCCCGTTCAGGTTTAGCCTGGGGGGCACAGGGAGCCTTGGCACCCTTGGGTTTTGCCACCAGGTCGCCTGTTATTTTTGGAAGAGGAATATCCATTTGTCACCACAGACATGCACGTGTCCCCCCTCACCCCCACGCTGTGATCCACTCAGTCTGGGGTGATCAGGGACCCCATAACTGTCCCGTGGCTCGGAAGGTGTGATCTGCATCTCTCACCTGTCACACACACAGGGTTTTATGTGAGCCCTGAGCTGCCCCTGCCCCCTCTCTGCTTCCCTGCAGTGACATTCAGGGTGAGTTCCTCTCCTGCAGACACTGAAGGCTCTCGAGGTGCCCCCGACCCTGCCAGGTCGGAGCGTGGCTCCGGGCAGGGGACACGAGGAGAGCGGGGGCACGGCCATCGCCAGCCTGGGGGACCCCTCCCCAGCCCCCGGCCTTGTGCCCAGGGCTCCCTCCTGCTTTGCACGGTTCAGTGGTGCCCTCACAGCACCGGCCGTGCCAGGACAGCCCCAGGGCTCAGCGCCAGCCCCAGCAGGCACGGCGGGGCTCAGGGACGGGAGCACTGCGGCCGGGTCCGCTCGGAGGGCAGGCACGGGAGGGAGCAAGGGACACGGAGACGCGAGGGGACAGCGTGGCACGGGCTGGGCAGTGCCCCCCTGGCCGGCACGCAGCACCCGGCCTCACACGGCCTGCTCCAAAGGTGACAGACCCCTGGGTACAGCCCTTGTGTCTGGGGCAGGCACCCAGATCTCCCCCATCGCCAGCCTGGGAACGCTCAACTCTTCTCCCCAGCGCAGGTCCTTGTGTCCCTGCAGCACTGCGGCCAGATCCCGCCTCCAAGGGCCTCTCAAAGCTGACGGGATGCAAATTATTCCTCCCTTTCAGCTGCTATTCAAGCCTTGCTGGCCACGGCTCCGAGCAGCTGCTGCCTCGCACACGCACGCGGGAAGGGCGGGCACGGGGCTGATTTTGGGAGCAAGGACGGCGAGTGCGGCATCCGTCACAGCCACACAAAGAGCTCCTCACCCACCGGCCATGAGGAAGGCAGCCCAGTCTGCACGAGGAGTGCAGCACAGAGCTCTGTGCTGTCGGGCAGGAGGAGTTTTCACTGCAAAAAGCTGAGCTGTCCCAGGGAGGGTGACACGGGGACAGTGGCACAGGCCGGGCCAGGGGTGCTCCTCACTGCCAGAAGTTAGTGGGTGCACAGGCTACAGCAGCAGGGCCAGCACCCAGCCAATTCACACATGTTTTATTCATAAAAACACTGCAAAGTTCACACGCGTTCTCTAATTACTCAACCTGCTCCTCTGTCAGGTGAATAATGAGGGGAAAAATAATCAGCAATTTGTTCAAAACCACATGGAGAAATTCTGAGTACGTTATGGCAGGGCTGTGCTCTGCATACTGAAACCTGGGGCTGGTGTGGTGCTGTAAAAAAACCCGGGGCGCTCACCAAAGTAACCCCAACGTAACTGGTGCTCCCTGGCACCCCCAAATCCCATCCTGTCCCACACAGCCACGGGCATTTCCAGGTGCTCCAGGGCTGTCACAGCTGCACCTCGGAGGAGAAACATCTTTAAAAAGCATCGAGGAGCTCCTGCCTCCTCGCGGCTCTCACAGCCAGGCCTTGCTCTCTGCAGCGCCACTAATTAGCACGGCTTTCCAGAAGGCAGGAATAATTAAAGCACCTTCCCTTTCCCTGGGGAAGGAGAGCAGGAGCCTGAGTGGATGGAACAGTGGAAGGGAAAGCATTCCCCAAACTTCTTTCCTCAGGAGCTGAGCCTGGCAGTGGGGCAGAGCAGGGAGGGATGTTCCCATCATCACCTACCCGAGGGGGAAGGAGCAGGGGAAAGCCAGGCAGCAGCAGAGAGCTGGATGGGAAATCTCAGCCTTTTTGGCTGGAGGAGCACAGAGGAGCCAGCACATCTGCTCCCAAGGAGCCACTTCAGCCAGGGGACTCCTGCCTTGGCACAGCAATTATTTTAAAATAAAATTATCCTCTGAAAAGGCATGATAGAGCATTAGCCCTGGAAGTTCCCCCTTGCCCAGCCAAAAATCCCAATCCTTTTTGGCCCTGCAGGAGGGAGGTGGGTTGGAGGAGAGAGAGAGAGCTCTGTACAGGCCACTGAGAGGCCTCCTTTGGCCAACGCTGACTTTAGACTTGGGCTCTGCAACTGCAGCAAAGTTGCAGTCAAGCATCAGCATCTCCTCAGCAGCAAACAGGAGCGTAATCACAGAGAGGTGAGGGGAGGGAGGAAACAAAAGGCAGCAATAAATCACTTCCCTGCTGCTTCCCGAGGAGATATAATTAAGTTTATGCTTAGAGTGGCATGGCTGACAGTAGTCCTGGAATGAGATAAACACATGGCGTGGGGTTAGGCCGTGTGCTGAGTGGCAGGTGACACGTGTGCTCAGGAATGTCCTGGACTAGGGAGTCCCCAGACACGGGGAGGGCACCAGGAAATGTCTGAAAAGCTGCACACCAGAGGGTGCAGGGCAGCAGTGCACACCCAGAAGGGGCTCTGCAGCCTCTGCTGAGGGCCTACTGCTCCAGTCAGCCTCACCCCAGTGTCCCTGCCCGGGGTGCCCCCCCTTTCCTGGTGCCCACCATCACCCATGGGTGCCCAGCTCGCCAGCCTGAGTCCTGCTCGTGCTTAAGCACAGGCTTAACTTTAAGCACATGAAATGTCCCCTGATCTCCAGAGGATTATTCGTGGGCTCAGCTGCACGCACCAGGGGCGCAGCAGGCACAGGGCTGGGATGCTCCGTGTCACCTCCCGGGACAGAGGGCAGAGACAAACCCTGCAAAGGGGGTGTGACTGAAATGACAGGGGGTGCCCAGCACAGGGACAGTCACTGAGCTGCTCCAGAGCTCCTGACAAAGGCCAGGAACACTGTGGGTGCTGCAGACCATCTTCTGCTCAAACAACCTGCACCTTTTCAAATACTTTCTTTGAGTCTCTTAAGAAAAGTTCCACAGCCCTGCATTAATTTTCACTTACAGAACAGAGCTTGGTGTGGGTTCTCTGGTAGCAGGCAGTAATTGAAGACAATCCCCCAAACAGGAGCAAGTTCTCCTAGTGTGGTCCGGCAAAATGTTTCAAACCTTTTTTTATTTTAAAGTATCTGTGCAAACCCTCCTTCTGCCCATCCCCAGAGGTTGTATGAACACATTTCTGCTGAAAGTGACTCTGCTCCCTGGGTGCTGCCCCAGGTTTTATTGCCTGATGTCCCCTCCACCGAGAGAGAGGTCAGGCCTGGCCAGCCTGGCTTTAGCAGCTCTGGCCAAGGAGCAGAGAGCACCCCAAACCCAGCTGAGCATCACGGGGGTGACATCTTAGCAAGAGCCTCTCCCTGCCCTCCAGACACCGCCACATCCATCAGATCCCACCTCCAGCCCCGGATCCCACCCTGGCCAGGAGGAGCCTCCCGAAGCCAGCGCCCGGCCCAGCTCAGCTGAGAGCCTCCAGCTGCCATCTGGACAGATCACAGGATTTTTTTTTTTTTTTTTTTCCATGCAAATATGAAAGAGGGGGTGGGGGAAGGCTGAGGAGAAATGAGGCTGCAAAATGAATTCAGCATCAATTATTCTAAAATATGCGTGTTAATATGGGAAGGGCTCCATGGCTGCATCCATCTCCTCTTCTGTTCATTTCGAGCAGCAAAATGTGACCCGGGAAGATGACAGCGTCTCACGTCTCACTTACACAAACACGAGCTGGGCAAGGGGGGATATTAAAACGGGAGACAATGCTGCATATTAAAATGCCACAGATGGAGCTTTCTGCAGCCCTTGCAGTCTGCCTCGGAGATTATTGCTGGGCCATATTGTATTAAAAAATGGGGGGTGGGTGTGTTATTTATTTAATTTTTAAACAAATTCCATCTCCTACTCGTGCCGGATGGATAAAGTGAGCTCTTGAGCTCCAGCCAGCTTTGCCAGCAAACCCACATGAAAAATGCATTTTCATTAATACAAACTGTTTGCGGTAGGTAAATTAATTCTGGAAATGGTTTTCATACATGGCAAATTATACGTTCAGTGAAAACACTGGATGACACTCCACAGTCCTCATAAAAGCCCCGTGTTCCCTTTAATGAAGTGGGATTGCCAGGTAAAGACGGCGAGCTGGAACAATTAAACAAACAAACAAGTCAACAGGCGAGTGAAAGCTGGTGGGATTGGGAGGTTTTCAGGCTGCTGCAGCCATCCCAGGATCCAGCCCCACAGATGGAGCTTCCCAGAGAGGAGGAAAAGAAAAAGGAGCAGCCTGGATCCCTTCCCATCACTGATGTGAGGGCTGAGGGTCCCATCAAGGAAGGTGCTGTGAGTTCTGAGGGCACAGAGGTGACAAGCACAGCAGGGCTGGCCAAGGAATCCAGAGAGGCCCTGCCAACCCTCCACCATCTCCCAGGTGGGGAAAAAGCCCACAGATCAAGTTCTCTCCTCACAAGTTTCCCTTGTGCTCTCAAACCCTTTAATGTCTCCTTTAACAGTCCCGTTCCTGGGTGTCTGCTGATGGCGAGGGAAGAGATCTATAATTGATGAGGGGATGCTGTGCCACGGCCCCAGCCCGGAGACGCCTGCTCTGCACGTAGCCTTGCTCAGGTGCTGTCACGCCGCATTTCCTGCAGCGTGTCACAGCCCTGTGCTGGTGTGGGGCCAGCCCTGGGCCCTGACACCCCCGGCTCTGTGTGTCAGGGCCCGGGGAGATGGCACTGGAGGTGCTCTCCTGCCTGCTTCTCCGGGCTATTTCCACAAATTTCCTGCAGCAGCACCAAGCCTGCACCCAGTCACCAAAGCTGCTGGGCACCGGTGATGAGAGCACCATGCCCACCGCAGCACCCCTGCATGCCCAGCCCCATCCGTGCCCGCTCTGCCAACCGCCTTCCCCTCCAAATTCTGACCCTCAAACCCCTGGGCCCAGCAGGAGGCAGGCGCGACACCTTGGAAGTGGAGGAACTCAGAGTGATTTGAAGAGCAGAACAAATCTCCATCCCTGCATTTGTCACGGGGAGCCGAATGCCACAGAAGGAGGGGGCAGCATTTCATAACAGCCTGCCACGTTAGGAAACAAAGAGTGAGAAAGAATCTTTTAGTCACCTCTTAATTACATATTCCGGGTGCATTAAGAAAGGAGAAATGCATCTCAGGTCACTGCCTGTCACTGCGACAAAGGCCCGTGATGAGTTCTGTATTCAAAATATTTGCACTAATTATCGGCACAGCTCCCCTTTGAAAGCGCTGGGAGGGAAGGCTGGTGTTTCACCCGAGGGAATCAGCTCGCAGCCTGCGCTGCTTTCTCTGCACTACACAGAAATATACTCCTGCACGGGTGTATTTTTACCAACGTGCCCGGCTATGTATCCATGGAGAAAAACCTATAAATGCCTAATGCTCCTCTTGTGGGGCTGGGGAGCGCCAGCAGCGCAAGAGGGGCTCTGCTCCTCTCCCCTGCAGATGCTGGCTCAGCCACGAGGGTCCCTGCTGGGTTTCCAAAGGTGGGAGCTGAGACTTTCACCCCCGGGCGACGGCTCCAGCCACGGCTTGGTCAGATGGAAAACAACCCTCTGCCAATGCAAAAGCCCAGGGAAGGAGAGAAACGCGCTGAATGCAAATGGGACTGACCTTTAATCAGTGCATAAGGAGGCACAAGATGGGGAACAGCCACCAGAACTTCCCTAGGCACCTTCCCTTTCTCAAGCACAGCAGGAATCACTGCGTCCCCACAGCAGTGACTCTGATTTTCCAGGCGGGAGCTCCCCCAGAACATCCTCCCCCTCTCTGCCCGCTCTGCTGCTGAGCCAATGTCCCAGGAGGGCCAAGAGGAAGGCGAGGGACAGGAAATCAGAGGTCCCAGGCTGCCACCATGGGTGCCTGCAGGATCTCTTTGCAGGAACGTGGGGTCAGCCACTTCTCCCAGGCTGACAGGACAAGAGCCTCAAGCTGCACTGGGGAGGTTCAGGGGGACATCAAGAAGAATGGAAAGGGTTAAACAACTGCCCAGGGAGGTTTGGAGTCCCCATCCCTTGAGGTGTTCAAGGAATGACCGGATGTGGCACTCAGTGCTCTGGGCTGGGTGACAGCTTGGGGGTTGGTCACAGGTTGGACTCGATCTTGGAGGTCTTTTCCAAATAAAATGATTCTGTGATCCTGCTGTGAGGCAGGAGAGGGGCCACAGGCACCCAGCAAGTGCTGCTTGCCCCCACATGGCCCCTGTCACCCAGCAGGACAGAGCACAGCTCCTGCCTGTGGATATGTCCCTGTTTGACACAAACTGACCTGTGCCAAAAGCCGAGCAGAGCAACCCTCGACAGCCCTGGAGCTGCTTGGGGCTACCAGCATCCTCACCCCCACCTCTGGGTCACAGCTCGGTGTCATTCTCATGGAACTCTGCATTATTTCCCTGTTTGTTTCCAGCCAAGGACTCCTTCCTGGAGCTCTCACTCGAACCCGGCCGTGTGCTACGGAGCAGCTCCTTCTCCTCAGCCAGCATTTAATCCGAGTGGACAGCAGCAAAAGCATGTAGATATAAATGGGGCAAGGAGAAAATAGCACGCTTCAGGTTCCTCGGGGAAGCACATGGGGCCAGGAGACTTATTAATAAATCCTTCTTTGTTCTGTATTGTCTGTGATAAATAGCCACACTCAGCATCAATAACCACAAACATCCTTGGGAAAGAGAGACACGCAGGAACCCATCACGCTGCTGAGAGCAGAGAATGGATTCAATTTCGGGGCTGAAGGCAAATTTCACAGCCCTAAACAAAATTATCTGAGGGGGCTGCTGTGGCCACACATGCAATAAATGTAAGGTTATGGCCACTGAAGCAGCAGAACGTCTCCCAAGGGGTGTAGTGCCTTAAGTGAGAGGATAAGAAGGCATAGCCCCGTTCAGGAGGGTGCCTTTGGAAAAATAACATTTATGTTTCTGAATCAAAAGTGTTTTTATTAAGGGAACACAACACTTCTGGAACGTTATTGCCCTGGAGATTACTCAAACTCCCACCCCTTTGCTGGCATCCAAAAGTAAATTTCCACGAGATTTTAAACACTGCTGAGACCTCAATAATTTGGGAGTAGGAGGGAAAAGAGAGCAGTAGCAAGAGACATTCCTAATGGTGAAGACATGAAAAACGCAGCTTTATTTTTTGATGATTGCATTGGATTTTTTTTTTTTTTTTTTTTTTTTTTTTTTCACAGAAATAAAAANTTTTTTATATCACAGAGATGAAAAATGAGCAGCTACCACCTCCTAATTCACTGCCTGGGGACTGGATTCCTCTCTGCTGCCATTTGAGGAGAGGCACTGGAAGCAGCACTGAGCAGGAAATGAGTTTTACAGGGGAAGATCCTGTTCCATTGTGGAAAAATAGTGGAAAGATTGTAACCTGGTGTAAAGTTCATGTACTGAGGGCAGCAGAAAGCCCAGGACTATGCTTAGAATGTAGAATCACAGAATTGTTAATGCTGGAAAATCCATTTCAGACCATCTGGAATAACCAAGCACCGCCAAGCCCAGCACTACCCACGTCCCCAAGTGCCACATCTTTTGAACACTGCCAGGAATGGTGACCCCAGCACTGCCCTGGGCGGCCGTGCCAGCCTGACAACCTTTCTGGTGTGGAAATTTCCCCTGATAGCCCATCTAAACCTCTCCTGGCACAACGTGAGGCCCGTTTCCTCCTGTCCTGTCGCTTGTGCCAGACCCACTGTGGCTGCACCCTCCTTTCAGGGAGTTGTGGAGAGCGAGGAGGTTCCCCTCGGGCTGGTCATCACCTCGGGCTGGTCATCACCTCGGGCTGGTCATCACCTCGGGCTGGTCAGCACCTCGGGCTGGTCAGCACCGCGGACAGAGCCCGGCCCGTCCGCAGGGATTCCCGTCCTCTCCGTAGCCTTTAAAATCCGGGCTTTTCCTTATTTATTTCATTAGTTTGGGCTTATTTATTTAATTAGTTTGGGCTTTTCCTTATTTATTTAATTAGTTTGGGTTTCCGAGAGGGCGCGGAGCGGGTGCTGCGTGCCCCAAAATCGCGGCACGCCGCGGGCTCCGAGCCTGCCAGCCCGGCGAGGGAAGGATCCGGCTCCTCATCTTTTCCTCCCCGCTGAAACCTTTCAGCTGCCAGCGTGTGTTCCCCACCCACGGATCTGGTGACTTCCCCGGGAAGCTCCGAGGAGTAGGCAGTGCCATCCCAGGTGGCCCCGGGGAAGCCACCGGTACAACCGCCCGGAACACGCGCGTGGATGTGAGGGGAAGCGATCAACTCCTCTCACTGCCCCGAACAGCTCCTCCCCCGAGGCACCGCCGGGGCACACACAGAAGGACAGGGGGAAGTGGTTCTAAACCAGAACAGGGTCCGTTTGAGCAGATGTAAGGAAGAGTTTTTTGCAATGAGGGTGGTGAAGCACAGGTCGCCCAGAGAGAGGTGGCAGATGCCCCATCCCTGGGACTGTTGAAGGTCAGATTAAACAGGGCTCTGAGCAGCCTGGCCTCGTTGAAGATGTCCCTGCTCATTACAGAGGGCTGGACTAAATGGCCTTTAAATGTCTCTTCCAAATGAAACAATTCTAAGATCCCAAAATCGCACCAATGGCCACAAGCCCCGGGCCAGCTTTGTACCTGCAGGACCTTCCCTCCTGTCACTGGGCTGCGTTTGTGCAGGCACCTGGGATTACTGGCCCAATGTGACCATATCCGCTCTTTTCCAACAGCATGAAAAGCTCAGCACGGCTGCTAAAGCTCCCTTTGGGTGGCACGAGCAAGTTTCAGGCTGTTGTCACCAAGGTGAACACGTCTTGCTGAATTTTAACCCGACTGAAAGGCACAAGTGCTCAAGGAAGCAATTTGCACAGCAGCCTTGCATCGGGGCATCCCCCTTGCCTTCCTTGTTAATCCTCTGCTCTGTAACCACCTTTTTTTCCCCCTCATGCTTTCACTTGGAGCACCACGAGTTTGAAAGGATAAAGTACATTAAGGGTTTTAATGCTGAGGAAGATATCAGCCTGACATTTTAATAACACTAATGCTCTGGAATTTGCAGCATTATCACTGTAGTGCATATCTCAACACCACCCCCTCCACTGTGGTTCATACAAGCTCTACACCACATTAAACACCACCAGTAAAGAAATCAGCCCCTTCCACGCTGCCTGAGATGATTTTCCAGCACCACGTGCAGAGACATCCCAGGGATTACCACCTTCCCTCCCATCAGGCTGCAGCTAACTGCTCCTCACCCTCTGCCTCCCGAAGAGCTGAGCTGTGACAACTAAAGCAATGATGCAGAGATATAAACGCTGCTTCTAGCAGGATTCTTTCTGTCTCAGCACAAAACCAAGCCCTCTCAAACACCAGTTTCCCAGCCTGCATCTTGCAGAATCACTCCCAGTCCTTTGCTCCTACATCCCACAGTTCAGTTCAGCATTTACTTGGTCCTTTGCCTGTGTCAAGCCTGAAATTCATCCTAAATTCATCCAGAGCATGCAAAGCACGAGGATAGGATGCAGTTTGGATGACGCAGGGAAGGACAGACGAATGGGAGGGACTCTCTTAAAAACAAAGAGGGCCATTCCTGTCCACAGAAACGGGGTGGAAAGAGATGGACACCAAGGAGCTCTGCTGTGAGGGACGGCCACTCCAGCGGCCACCACAGCTGCACAACGGGCCTGGATGGCTGCAGGAAATTTTGGGAGCTCAGGGAAAGGCGGCAGCTGCCCCATCCCTGCGTGTCCTGAGCCCCTGAGTCAGCAGCAGCCACAGCTTCACCTTCCCCCTGCTCTCACACCTTCTGTCCAGCAAGAGGAGCAGCTAAAACTCCGTAAATCCAGCAGCAGAGACAAACAGAGAAGGGAAACCCCTGGGTTCACGGCTGAGACATCCCCCACCTGCATCCTCTGGTGTCTCTGCTCCAGACACCAGCAAAGCTCTGGCCATGAAACACCTGCTCGAGCCCTGGTTCTGCTTCCTCAGAGGAAACCAAATTCTGGCACTTTCTGCCCCACTTTTATATCCGAGTACAAAAAAACCCTAAAGGGGCTACAAGCATCAATCAAATCCGATGTAAAAATGTAGATGCCTTTAAAAGTTACAAGCCCTCAAGTCTGTAAAAAATTACAGCTAAAGTGCCGCCAAAGCCCAGGTGTTTTGGGAAGTTCCGACCTAGTGATGGGAGGGCAGAAACTGCTTCCTCTGCTGGCTTTTTGAAACACACACACACACACTGTTCTGCAAAGCCTAATGGCAACAGGCACCAGGGGACTTCTCTGGCTTCCAAAACCCCTCTCCTGTGCATTCAGCCCACACACTGGGACTGGGCTTAATGAGCAGGAATTTGAAAGCCGACTTCGACAGAGGCTAAAAACGAGCTTAAGTTTCATGTCCAAAGTCAAATGCAAAAGTAAGTAAGTGGCAGGAAGCCCGAAGAGTAAATGAGACTGTTACATCTTGTGTCTAATGAGTGACACCAGGTAACGCTGGCAAATTGCTCACCTAGAGACAGCATCAGTGAATTTCTGATGGATGAACAAGCCTTTTTTTTCCCCTCATCAGCGCACATCACAGTGAATGATGGAGCATGTTTTCCTGATGGTGCTGGAGATTGTCACAATCATTTGCTAAATCCAGTTCTGCCGGTAACACTGTGGCAGGAGAGCAGAGTGGCTCTGAGTTAAATCCTCAGCTGACATAAGCTGGACAAGCTCCCCAAGGGTCAGCCGAAAGCAGCTGAGGGGCTCCCACCCTTGGCTTTCCGGAGACGCCATCCTGAGGATAATCAAGGTGCACGAGACGAGGAGGCAGCACGAACGGGAAATGTAAAAACACTGAAGAGGCTTAGAGACAGGGGAACAAGCAGATCGTGGCCAATCTGCAGCCAGAACGAGGTGAAAACCACAACGTTTTGTGGGCACTTCACCCAAAACAGGCCCTGGAAAGCTCTGCCATGGCCAGCATGGGCACAGCCCCCGGCCGGAGCGGCAGGGCCAGGCAGCCAGCGCTGCCCGTCACGTGGGGAGGCCTCACGGCTGAGCTGCGATGCGGAAAAGGATTTACAGATGTAAAGCCACATCTCGATAACGCTTGGAACAAATCCCTGACATTCTTCACACAGCTCTGCACTAACAGGTTGGGCTCTAGCAGAGTGGAAACGGCAGCTCCCCGCTATTTCCACGTCTCCAGCCCCGTTAACTGTTTGAAGCCTTCTCCCCTCGGAAGCAAGGTGGAGCTGGCTCGGCGGAGGCAGGACTCTCCGCGCTGACAATTATTCTCCATTCAGGACTAGCCATTTGCATGCAGTTCATTTGTGATGCAGAAAAGCTTGAACCTGTCATTATTGCTTGGCATCAGTACAGCGCTGTGAAAAGACACCGCTCGGAACATGCGCACAGCGCTGCACCCTATTTTCTTTAATCTAGGCTAAAATGACAATGAGGAAAAGCAGGAGGGAGGGAGGGAGGAAGATGAGAGTGGGGAAAGCATCGTTTCCACAAACAGGAGTGATTCTCCCACAAGCCAGGCACGGTACTGCAAGCAGAGCTCCAAAGGTTTGTCCCCGGGGCGATCCTGGCCAGGCTGAAAGCGAGGGGCTCCCCCAATTCCAGGGCATGCAGGTGACACTCGTGTGGTCCCCTCTGCTCAGCGGGCCTATCCCCCAGGAAGGCTCCAGGAGCCACCGTTTTGCTGCAGAACATGCTCTGGCCAAGCAGGAGATGCCCAGGTGTCCATGGCCAGCACGGCCTGCCCGCTGCTGTCCCCAGGCACAGAGAGATGGGGGTGGCAGACCCCAGGCACGGGAGCAGATGGAAAGCAAAAACCCCTTGGAAGCTCTGCTCCCCACGGCTGTTTCCTGTCTCTTCCCAACAAGCGGGGATCACAAATGCTTCCTCTGCAAGGCCACGCTGCCGCACTGTGAGGGGAGGGGGCAGTGCCCTCCTTTGCCGGGGGGAGGGCTGCCAGGGAGCAGGGAGGGAGCGGCTGGCACCCTGGAAAGGCCTGGGGGACAGTGCCAGGCAGCTCCAGCCCCCGGCCCCTTCATCAGCACACACTCCAGGCCCCCACACGTGCGCTGATATTTGTGGCCATCTGTGCTCCGGACGGTGCCAGCCCCCAGCCCCGCAACGCCTCCCGCCTCTCCCCGGTCCGGCACCCGACACCAGGCACAAAAGCACAAAAAAATCCCAGCCTTGGCAGACGTGGACCAGCCCGAATGGTCAAAGATCAGCTCAAGCCCTGCCTGTAGCCAAGGCTTTAACAGCTCTGTCAGAACGTCTGTCAGGAGCTGTTCTCGCTCCGCAGCGTCTCCCTGTCATGTCAACATCCAATTGCTTTTGGCTAACAACTCGACCTCCGTGACTGCTTGTGGCGAGACACTCCAGATCCCCACCGCAAGAGCTGTGGAAAAGCATTTCCCGGTGCCAGCGCTGGCCTGGAATCGCCCCTGTCCGTGCTGAGCCCCGTGCTGCCTCACCGGAGGAGCCCTCTCCGCCCCCAGCCCAGCCCACTCCGGGAGGAGGCAGCTCCGCGATGCGCAGGTGATTTAGGAGCCCAGATCCCATTACGATTCATTGCCAGCAGGGAATCCAACTCCCTTGTTACCTTTCAAATGAGCAGAGCTACACATGAATATTAAACACCACCGCGTTCTAGTCCCAGGGAAAAAAAAAAAAAGAAAGAAGCCAGGCTTTGAGAATCTCTCATTAGGATGCACTGGACGCCTTGCACAGGGAGCCCGAGAGCCAATTAAGCAGGACTGTAACGACCCTAAAACGAAGCCGTGCCTCGTTGGGTTCCGAGCGTTGGGTGGAGCTGGCGCGGGTGCTCCCAGAGCTGCCCCCAGTCCGTCCCAGGACACGGCACCACTACCGGAGGGATCAGCCAGCCTCCCGCCCCCCTGCCGGGGATGAGGCTCTTCCCAGACCCGTCCCCCTTCCCACCAGCCCCTCGCCTCCCTGCTCTGTTTCCAGCACCTTCAGCAAAGTTTATTTGCTGACTTTCAAACCCCTTTATTTCCACTCTGGATCAAGGTAACGCGATCAGACAAGCCTGACGTGTTTCCTGACTTTGGAGGGACTCTCTCCTCATTCTCCTCCTCATCCTCATCCTCATCCTCCCCCAGCCCCTGCCCAACCCCTTCTGCCAGTGCCAGCTGCCCCCGCTCAAAATCAATGTCTATATTTCAGTACAAAGGTTGTTTTGCTTGAAAAATGAAGCTGCCCTTCACAGAGGTAATGGAGAGATCAATACTAGTTACATCGTGTTTCCTCCCGAAAACAAGGAACTGCTGGCATTTTTCTCCTCCTGATCCAGCCAGGTGGGCTGAGCCTGCATCCCAGCCCCAGGTGGGTGCTCTGCCAGAAAGCCCTGGCCCCCACAGCCCTTGGAAGTGGCTCCTCAAGGTCCCCTCTCCCTGCCAGCGACAGGAGGGGGCGGCGGGAAATGGAAGAGAAAATTGTGGATATAATTTATAATGCCTCATTAATTTGACAAATGCCGCTTCATGCGTGCTCTCCGTCAGCCCGTCACTGTCCCAGAAGCCACTAGATCAGCAGCTACTTCAGATGGAAAATCTACCTGCAAACCCTGCTGTTTAGAGGATGGATTAATTGCCACTGATGCTCACGTGGCAGCTGGAGCTGTCCTGGATGGTGGCTGCTGCTCCCGCCCCAGGGCTGGGACCCCTGCACAGGGCTCAGCGACTCCAGCAAGGGGTGCAAACGGAGATGGGGAAGGCAAGCATCACAAACAGCTCTCAGAGAAAGCATTTGACCAGCTGTAATAGCTCCTTACCAAGGCTTTTGTATAGCAGCAATCCCCTAGGAAATACTTCTTTGCCAAAATGAAGCTTTTGTGGAAACTTCTCATTTCAGTCACGCACTGAATTCAATTTTGTCTCCATCTGAGAGAAAGTTTCCTTTCTTCAAACCTCCCCTGCCCACAGACTGTTTGTTTCTCTGCTGGAAAAGCAGTGAGATGGAAAGGGAAAAAGACACTGGGATGAGGTGGATCCTGCCCAACACACACCTTCAGCTTCCCCCTTCCCTGGGAGGATTCCATCAGCTCCCACCCCAGCGATGTTTTGGGCAGAGCCAGTGGGAGAACCCAGGGGGCACCCAGCAATGGAACAGGTCAATCCTTCCAAAGCCAGGCAGCTCCAGCTGAAATCCCACTGACCCACACTGAGCTGGTAGCCACACGAACGGGCGCCCAGGATTTTAATCCCACCAGGAAAGCAGGAAGGGGAGGCTGGAGAAGATGTATGTGCATAAGGCACCGTTAGCACAACTCCACTCACTCTGTGTTAAATAACTCTTCCAGGGCATGAGTTAAATGGCAGCACAGAGCAATCAGGGGACAATAAATCCCTGGTTATAAATTCTGGCACCAGACTGAGATGAAAATCATCATCCCTGGCCGGCCACAACTGGTCCTGGCTCGGGGAGAGGGAGCCTGGGGAGCAGGCCAGGAGGGAGGAATGTCAGCTCCCCTGAGAGCCTCGCAGCCCCCCTCACCCTGCCCAGGGGCTGCTGCTCACTTTGTGCCCCACTCAAAGACCCCCAGACCTCGCCAGGTGCTCCCTGGGCTGGTTTCAGCACAAACAGGGAGTGAAGTCCTGCTGGATCCCATGGCAAAGAGACTGAATTCCCTGTCCAACCCCAGAGCTCCTGGGGTGTCCTGCTGGCCTCGGCCTCACATCCCTGCACAAACAGCAGCCAAGGAGACAACGCATTCCCAAAGGGCTCCTTCCAGCAGAGGGAGGGATACAAGGTGTCACCGATCTACCTCGCTGCCTCTCAGCTCTGCCTGCTGCAGCCGTTATTTCCTGCAAATATATTGCACTGTGGGATGCCTGCGATATTTTATAAAGTTAATAACTTTTTTTTAATTGGATGAGTTTATAGAATCGTGCGAGCAATTAACAATAATTACGTTTAAGACACTTAAATTCCAGGATGCACCACAAACACTGGAATATTAAGCTATAAAAACCCTCAATTGTACATTCAAATTACATTAAGGGTCTGTTGGAAGGAATACACTCTCAAGTTTCAAGAGCCCCACTCTGTTCTGTTTATACAATGAGCTTACATCAGATGTTGCAGCAGCAGCCCTGTCCCCATCCTCATTCAAAGCTTGGGCACCATGTGGATAACAGTGCCCAGCAGCCCTGGCCTCTCTGGGGCCAGGGAAAGCATCTCCTTGGTTCTCAGCACAGCCATGGCCCCGGGAAGGGAGTTGGACCGGTGCTTATTTCATTTTAATCACCAGGTGCCAAACTAAATTATTGATGTCGCTTCTCAGTGACAGGTAAGGCATTTTATCACCGCGCCTTTAATAATGCAGGAGCCATGATCCTCGCCTCTGAAATGTCAGGCAATTCTCAGGTTGCCCTCGCCACGCCGACCGCGTTTCCCCATCCTGCCCTTCCCCGCTGCCTCCGAGGGCTCAGCGCCACCAGCGCCCATCTGCTCCCCAGCAGACGGCACCTGCAGCACCCCGGTCACCCCGGCCTCCTGCGGGACCCATCCCCGCCGGGATCAGGAGCCCGGCTGGCGGGACAGACAGCAGGGAGGCGGCCAGGTGAGGGAAGAGATGAGCAGAGCTTGGCACCTCTGAAAACCGACCCCAACACCCCCGCCGAGGAGGGCACCCCGTGCCCCACGCTGCAAACGGAGCCATTTCACACAGCCTGGCCCCCAAAAGGGACAGGTTCAGAGCCACCGAGGCTGCAGGCTGAGGAACAATAGCTGGCTGATGTCTCCATTTTGAGCCGTGCACACGCAGCTGGCGCCTGCCTCCGGCAGGGAAAGGGCTTCTCCAGAGCTGGAGCGGGGAGGGGTTCTGTGGGAAGCAGGATGTGCTCAGGAAGGGGAACAGCAAAGATCTGGGCATGGGCAGCACTCCAGAGGGAGGTGGGCACGACTGGCAGGGGCAGCTGAGGAGCCCAGGGTGGGAGGGCCTACCTGAGACAGGCTCTGATCCAGCCCAGCCCAGGTGACACAAGGCAAGGGGGATGACAGAACCAGCGCCGGGCATGAAGGGACGCTGCCAGCAGGTCCCGTGCCAGCTGCAGGTGGCTCCTGTGAGGGTCAGGCTGAGCAGAGGTGGCCCTCGCTGCACCCAGCACAGCTTTGCCCCAGCCTTTGTATTCCAACAGCACAGCCTGACATTTACAGGGGGAAGTTTTATTCCTGCTGTAAATAACCTCTAATAGTGTAGGTCATTACACTAATTACAGAAGATAATTAATTTTCCGATTCTTGTTAGGCCGCTGCATATTCCAAGAAGAGTGCTCTTCATTATTTTCCCGTGCAATTATGACCTCCCTCTCCTCCCCCTGCCAGCCCCGCCTTCAGGATTTCAACACTTCGTCAAGTTGTTTATCGTGCAGCCACGGAGCTGCGGTGGAGCTGAGGAGGCGCAGGGGCTCCTCTCTGCCTCCCACCCCACCGCAGGGACCCCGAGAGCTCTGGGTGTGCGGCCGAACTTCCTCTCTGCGACCACAGGAGGATCCCAGCAGGACCACACGCCCTTCCTGCCGCTCCAGCCCCGTGCTGGATGCAGGAGAGGCCACGCATCTCCCCGAGCCGTTGGGACTTTCCAGCAGCCGAGGAGGGCACAGCCTCACGGACAGCAGGAAAACTCTGCTCACTTGCTTGGAAGAGTCGCCTCCAAGAGCCCGACCTGCTGCTGATGATGAATCTGCAGCAGGTTGGTGATGGTTCTCCCGGTGCAGCGCTCCTTACCGGGCTCAGCCTGGGAGCAGAACATCTGCAGGACCTCACTGCACCGCAGGGCTCGGTGCAGGGGCAGCCACCGCCTCCCACACCCAGACAGCACAATGAAAACAACCTGGCACCAGCAGCTCTGGCAGCTTCATCATCCTCACCCTGCCCAGGACCAGAAACCACGGCAATAAAACACTGCACAGTGCAGGAGCTGCAGGATCTGCTCCCCCGGGAGCCAAGGGGTGACAAGGGAAAAGCAGCTTTTCCTTGGCCAAACACCTGTGGAGAGACAGCTCTGGCTGGAGGAGTGTGCCAGATCCTGGCTGCTCTGCTCTAGAGGCCGCCTGGCTCTCCAGCCACGCTGTAAATCTGGGTATCAGACGGGTTTTAGTGATAATCAATTGTAATAACTAACATGGATCCCTTGACCAGATAAGTGGAATATTATAAGTCCAGCTGCAATTAGCAGGGGCAGATGGATGGGGGCTAAGGCAGCAGTCCGGCTGTTTTCCCACCCCACCAGCTGCTTTTCCATGTGCTCCCCCCATAAATTCACCATCAAAACGCCGCGGCTGCAGGAACCCGACACCCTTGGCAGGGGAGGCAGCGGAGAGGGAGGCTGCCTTCACCTGGCTCAGGTGGCACGGGGAGCTCAGGTGACAGGACACTCAGCAGCTCTGAGGGTGCAGCCCTGCATCAGAGGGGCCTGGCCAGGGCAGCTGATAACACACACACACACACACCTGCTGTTAGAGCAGAGAGAATGAATTTTTAAAAGGCACATAAACCCCTGATGCTTCAAGGCATCAGCTGAGCGCTAAGGAGGATTAGCGGGAAATATCTCCCGTGGAAAGCTTATTCCACATGAATTCCACTGAAGGGATCCTTTCATCTCCCCCTGGAGCATCTCTTCCCCTGGCCTGATGTGCCTTGGCACTTGCTGAGCTCCTGGAAGTCGCTGGCTGCCCACAAAGGTTGACAGCTGTCTCCGTCACGATGCCGCCTCCTGACTGACACCGATGTGACAGGCAGAGTGACACGGCCCAGACAGGACACTTATCCATCCCCGGCGGGACAGAGCCCTTCCCGATGGGACAGCTGTCCCCTAGCTGTCCCCTAGCTGTCCCCGGCTCCGGGCAGGTGAGATGGGAACGTGTTTCTCTCCCCAGCTGAGCAGCACGGTGAGGATTTGCAGCTCAGCTCGCAGCCCGGCACTGGGGGCTCCATGGAGCTCCACACTTCCCCACCATCTGCTTGGAAAGGGAATAAAACCCTGCCCTGGGCATTCCCTGGCAGCTTTTCCTGCCCAGCACCTCTCAGAGCACTCGCCCCGCACTGCTGCGCCTACAAGGAAGCACCAGCTGCCCCTCAGAGGAAGGGAAAGGGTTAAAAGGAATGCCATCTCCCCTCTCCTTTGCCTTGGAAGGAGAAGCACTGAGTGCATTAAAATCTGGGTTAAAAATGGCTCTGCTCTACCTATCTTATCTTCTTTGTACTAAAAGCCCTCAAAGAGCGGCAGGTTTTCACGCAGAATTTTCCCGTCTAATCCCCTTTTGTTAGCTCTGATACTGGCATTGCAATACAAACCTCGTCCGGGCGATTTAGGAGGGATTACACGCCCTCAATCCTACAGCATGTGGGAGAAAAATGTTTCCTCAAATCAAATTTTACACAAACCGGTATTTGAAAATAATCAAAGCGCAAATCCCCACCGTGGGGATTTCTGGAGGGAGGTGAGTGGGGAGGTGGCAGGAGCTGGTGCCACCAGCAGCAGGACACTGTGCCAGGGCACCCACGGGTCCAGCCTGACAGGAACTCGGAGCACGCCAAAAAATAACCCAGCTGTGACCCTGGACAAGAGATGTGCAGAGAAACGAACAAAGTGAGGGCTTGGGAGCTGCTCCTCACCCCCTTCCCGTGCCAGGCGGGTGGCAAGAGGGCATAGAAATCCAGTGCCAGTCCAGCCAGGCCATAACTCTGCCTTCTGCACTGCCAAATGTGCTCTCCAGGGCTCTGCCCACGTGTGTTTGGCTCGGCTTTCCCCATGAAATATCGCCGGTGCAGCTCCTGTAATATATATGTCACAGATGCAACCTCATTTTATTGATCTCTCCTAGCTGCCGGGATATCCATGGTGGAATGAATACATCTGTATCACCACAAAAAAAAAAAAAAAAAAAAAAAAAAAAAAAAAAAAAAAAAAAAAAAAAAAAAGAAAAAGAAAAAGAAAAAAAAGAAAAAAAAGAAAAAAAAGAAAAAGAAAAAGGTAAAGCCTATCTGACAGTTTCAATTAAGGAAGCGTGAGGAGCGATTTGCGTTAGAGGCCGGGGCTCGGCGGGGAGCGCGGGGCAGCCCGCGGGCAGCGCGGCTGTACGCTCGCATCTGCCTAAGTGAAGTGATCTCCTACACGAACTGATGGAGGCCAGACCCGAGTCGGGGCCGTGGCCGCCTCCGCCTGACGAGCCCCCCCAGCCCCCGCTGTGCCACGGCAGGCCCCGACCCCACAGCGGGGACAGCGCTGCGGGCAGGGCACGGCACAAGGAGCGAGGGAGGTGTCACGACCCCCGGATATTCCGGGAAAACCTCCAAGGAAGTTGCATCCAAACTCGGCATCAGAAAACGGGGAAAAGACACTGTCCTGCAGAGCTCGCTGCAAACTCCTTCCAAACTCCTTCCCTGCGCCACGTGGAAACACCCGGACATCCTGAGCATCCCTGGCGTGCAGCCCCTGCGCTGCGCACCGGGGGAAGCCCGGGACAGGCAGCGGGAAAAGCCCGGGACAGGCACCGGGAAAAGCCCGGGACAGGCACCGGGAAAAGCCCGGCACAGACACCGGGAAAGGCCCGGCACAGACACCGGGAAAAGCCCAGCACGCTGCCGGGGGATGCCCAGGTGACAGACCGCTCCCTCCCCAGGCATTTCAGGCAGCGCAGCAGGGAGCGGCAGGCCCCGGCATCGTGGCACTTGTGGAGCAAAATTATATCCCCACATCCATCGGCTCCTGGCGGGCCCGCGGACAGCTGTGAAATATTCACGTTCCTGCCGCTCACAGGAGAGGGTCCCCTCAGAGCTCCCCCTCCTCTCCGCTCCCCTTTGGAGCAGGATCAGGGAGGGAGGGAGCGCTGCCACCTCCTCGCATCCAGGTGCCACCAGCTGTCCCAGCTCCTTTCAGGTTTTTCAGCTCCGCTCTGAGGCAGAGTGGAAAGCCCGGATGAGCAGGGGATTTGGGGCATCCCTGCCCTGCACAGTTCCCTACAAACCCAGATCGCAGCCCATGGATGCAGAGACACCTCATGAGCTCGTTTCTCTCCCCTTCCCCCTGATTTGGGGCAAAGCTCTTAACTCCACCATAAAATTAAAAGTCATGTGTCCACATAAATCAATTAAGACCTTGTTTGCAACACCTACAGCTCAAGTCCCCCTGATCCAGGGTCTGGCCAGCTGTCGGAACATTTGGCATCTTCTCAGCAGGACACACAACAACACACAAGTGCTTAAAAGCACTCATCTACCAGAGCAGTAAAGCCCCTTCCTAATCCACTCCCCCGCTGAACGTGGGGCTGCCGGGTGCTCCACAAAGCCCCTGGCCCCCAGAAGAGGGGAGGACAGCCTGCTGCCCCCGGCAGGACGAGGAGGAGGAGCAGTGGGAGCCCCTCTAATCCAGCCGGGTTCCCGCAGCTGCCCTGAGCATGCTTTGCCTCCAGCCAGCCCTGCCCAGCAGCACTCGGCCGTGTCTGGATGCTGCTCAGAGCAACATGAAGTGCTGAGTGGGTCAGCCCAGGCACCACGGGCAGAGAACCAGCCCTGCTCAGCCCCTGGAAGCTGGGCTGGCACTGCAGGCTGCCAGCGTGAGCCCCCTGAGGTACCCGGGACTGCTCATCACTGCTGCCAGACCAGCAGAAATAAAGATGCAGGTGAATTAGGAATAAAACCTCAGGTGGAGCTTGCTGGCTCTCCTCGGGCACAGAAAACGAAAGCCCCCTGCCCAGTTTCCCTGCACTCCTGCAAACCAGCTGCTGCACACACCAGGGCTGAGCTCAGAGCACTCGGGGGCCTTTGGCTTCCCTGTCCCAAACAGGGCACTCACATCAGCCCTGCAGGCCGTCCTCTCCCTCAGCAATGCCTCTGGGTTGTGCTAAAGCAGAACAAAAAGCCCCAGCCCCAGCCACCCCTGCACCTGGGCACGGTGAGAGAGGGGGTGTCAGCATTCCAGGTTTTGGGAATCAGCCTGGAAGCTTGGACTTCTACACAAACGGTGGGCTCGCAAGCTCCAGCCCTGCTGCCTCTGCTCCTTCCTTAAATCCGTGATTAAAACACAGCTTTACAGCTTTAACACTTCCAGGATGTAAAGCCGATATTCCCTGCATCCGTGGCCATTCCCTGAGTCCAGGAACACCTCCCCTGGGAGCCCAGGTGCTCCAGCTTTCGCAGGGTGCTCCCCCTGATTTCACACCTCTGCACAGTACCCCCACAAGAATCCACTTAATTTCAAATGTTTCATCTTCCCTTCCCTCAAGTCCCTGCCCTGTGAAGCTTCCTGTGTTGGACTCGAGGGATAAAAAAAAAAAAAAAAACGGGGAGAGAAAAAGGTAAATCACAAGCAGAGAAAAATCCTACAGCAAAACAAAACAAAAAACCCTCACAACAAACTACGTCCCTCCTGGCAAAACCCAGAGCACTGCTTACACAACATCTTTACTCTCTCCATTATTTATGGGGCAACTGAAACATTTATTCCTACACGGAACTACCCGGGGAAGGTAGCAGTGGAAATCCTCCTGGAAGAGGTAACTCCGTGGAAATCCTCCTGGAAGAGGTAGCTCCACAGCGAATCAATAAGCAGGGCAGCAAAATTGCTATTAATTATGCTTGCTGGGAACCGCCCCAGCACTGCCACTTTCTTCAATCAGGGAGAAGAAACGTTGGCTGCATAAAATAAACCCCATCCTGAGCACTGGTGTGAAACTGGTTTCAAAGTCAAAGCCATCAGGTTCCAGAAGTTCACATCCCAGCCAGTCCCAGACCTTCAACATTTGCAGGGCCATGGCTTGGAGTTGGTTCACAGGTCCCTCACAATCCAGATTTTTCCCACCGAGCCCAACCCTTTCCAAAGACACCGAGCCTGACCCACCCCATCTCAGAGCCCAGGAGAAGCTGCCGGGGGCTCTTGGCAAAGCCTGGTGGCGCTGCCATGCTCTTGTCAGCACAAACAGCTGCACCCCCTGCCCCACAAACATCTTTTTGTGGCCACGGATCTCAGGGTAGGATGAAGTAATTACTGCTGGGTTACGGGCAGGCCAGGGCCTGGGTGTCTCAGAGTAAGGCTAATCAATAGCAGGTCATCAATCAGTCACCTCTGCTAGGAACTGTGCCCCGAGGAGGCCCAAATCCCATTACTGGTGTCTTGGGTCAGAGCCCAGTGCTGGGTCCCCAAAGGTGTGGGGGGATTTCAGGCAGTGTAATCTGCTATTTGGGGCACACAGCACACAGCCTGGAGCCAGAGCTCACAGCTGGGCCCGCCCTGCCTGCGAGGAGCAGGGTTAAAAATGAAATTAAATTAATACAGGCCAGGAGCCAGCTCGGTGTGGGCTCGGGGAGGGTGCTGGAAATGGGGGATGCGGGCAGTGCTGCACCTGTGAGAGAGGGCAGCTCTCTCCTGAAGGACACGGGGCTGTGCCTGGTGCCAGGCAGGATCAGAGCCATGTGCCCTCGAGTGCCAGTCCCTGCTGCGCCACCAGGACAAGGGCAAAGGCATCCCTGTGCCCAGGAGCTGCTCCCTCAGCATCCTCAGCATCCTCCTCAGCGATGGCCGGCGTCCCAGGACCAGCAGGACACGCCATGCTGGAGGTCTCCCCTGCTTTAATAGGATCTGTCGTCTGGCAATCTAATTTGATCGAGGAAAACTAATGAAAACAGGCCCTGGTCTGCAGCACGGATTAGCCCAATCAGCCCAGAGTGGCTACTTTATTGTTCATCTCCCTGGCAGCAGCTGTGCCTGTGTGCAATCAGCCCTGAGAGCCATCAGGCTGCATCCGCCCCAGCTGCCCCAGCAGCCTCCAGCCCCAGAGCTCCAAAGGTGCAGGGGGTGCCCTGGGCTGGGGTTCCGCACCCCCCCGCTGTAAATCGGGCACAAGGACAAGCGCAGATCCCGCTGGTACGGAAGCATCTCCACCAACAGAGGTTTTCATTAGCTTTAGGGGATGTGCCTGGGTTAAACCCAAATCCCATTACTTAGGAGAGGAGAGTGTCTGGTGCTGACTGCCTGAGTTGTGAGTGCCCTGGGGTATTAATGGGGCAACAGCTCCCGGGACAAGGCTCATCTGTCCCCTCCAGACCCCAGGGCTCAGAGAGATGGAGCAGCCCCTCACACAGCATCACAGAGTCACCCCGGAAGCATTTGGACCTTAAAGATCATCCAGTCCCACTCCCTGCCGTGGGCAGGAACACCTTCCACTATCCCAGGTTGCTCCAATCCCTGTCCAGCCTGGAACAATTCCCAGGATGGGGCCACAGCTCCTCTGGGCAACCTGTGCCAGCATGTGGAGGAATGAGGTGGAAGAGAACAGGAGAGGGAAGAAAAGCGTGGAAAACACCCAGAATGTGGCAGTCCTGCGACTCCTCATCTGGGGACCTCATGGCAGCACGAGCACAGGCCCTGTGTGGGTTCCTTCTGGCGCTCAGGGAGGCAGAGAGGAGCTGCACGGAGTGGGAAAATACCTGTACCAGCAGGGACTGGCTCCTTCTGGCTGCACACATTTGCTCAGCAGAGCAGACACAGCAGATGCTCAGAGCTTCAGCCCTGCACGTTCAGTCACACGCGCTCCGGTGGCGCCAGGATCCGGGTGATGACCGCGGCTTGTGGCATCTCTGTGGCCACACAGCGGGGTCAGGACCGTGAGTCCCACCCCGGCACAAACACAGGGCAGAGCAGGAGGGAGCTCTGCTGGAACCGGCGCTGGCGCTGTGGGCAGCACCTCGAGGTGTCTCACCAGCTGTGACACTGCCACCTCCAGCAGCACCCGGGGCTGGGGTGACTCCCCGGGCAAGGGACAGACGTGCTGGAAGCTCAGGGGGGTTTCTCAGCCTCTCTCCAGCCCCAGGTCAGTCCTCTCCCCACACGTGGGGTGCAAACCCAGGATGGCAAAGAGGTGGAAAGGTTTAAAGGACAGGGAGAACCTCCAAGCACACAGTGAAGTGTGAAGCTTTAGGAATTACAGCCCGGAGCCACCTGGGACACGTGCGTATTGACTTAGACCCGAGCCTTTAATAAGGCAGCTAACAGCATTGCTTTTACACTCATCCCTCTTACAAGCTGAACATGCCCAGGACAAGTTCATGTTCCAGCTGCAGCTCAACCAAGGGATTACCCAGCCTTGTAGCTACAGCTCTCTCCTCTCCCCTTTCTTCCCTCTCTCTGTTCTGCCTCCGTGTCAGGTCAAGCAGCTCTTCCCTCCCCATGTTTTGCTGTGTGCTCTGCCTGCAGATCACGCACCTGCCCCAGGTGAGATGCTCCTGCCCTCCCCTTTCGCAGCTGCATCACCGCTCTGTTCAAGTCCTTTTAAAGGATTCACCTAAACACCTCCGTCACTGCCAGATGGGCCAGGAAAGCTCCCCAAAAATTCTGCACCTGCACTCCAGAGCCACTCCAGCTGACACTGCCAGCACGGCTCAGCAGATTAATGTCACAGCCGCGCTGCACAAATGTCTGGTGATGGAAAAGCGATGGCAAAGGGCAGGAGGAGACTTCTCACGGACATTAACAGAGGCTGGAGTACATTAATATTATCGACGGGCTGTCAGCGAGCCTAAAGAGGCTGTGCCAGCCCTGAGCAGGGGACGGAGGCACGGCAGTGGTGTGGGGACACGGGACAGTGGTGTGGGGACACAGGACAGTGGTGTGGGGACATGGGAGAGTGGTGTGGGGACATGGGACAGTGATGTGGGGACACGGGAGAGTGGTGTGGGGACACGGGACAGTGGCATGGGGACACACAAACAGTGGCATGGGGGACACACAAACAGTGCCATGGGGACCCAGGACAGCGAGTGCACTGGCCGTGGCTGGGCGCTGGGCAGGAGGGCAGCGGTGGCAGCACACAAAAACGGTGGCCTTGGGAGCGGGGCTGTGGGGACACACGGCAGAGGGGCCGGGGGACAGGGAGGCAGCCTGTGAGTGCCCTGACCCGTGAAGGAGCAGCCCCGGGAAGGCCCCTGGGCCGCCCACATGCTCGCTGTCAGCTCCGCGCAGGCCGCGGCCCTGATGCCTTCGCCTCCCCCTCGCCCACGGGGGATGGAGGGCGATGCTCGGGCACAGTGGCACACTCTGGGGAGCGCCTCCCCGTGCCCACCCCCCCCGGGGACACATGGGGGGACAGCACAGCCCCGTCCTGCTCCGTCCCCGGCAGCCCCAGCTTGGGGCGACGGCTCCGTGCCAGCGGCAGGGCGCTGAAATACGGCAGCGGGAAGTCCCCTACTGCTCCCTGTGTAGCATTTTATCTTAATAACATTTTATCTTGGATGACAAGCCTGTATAATGTGGTTTAAAAGCCACGGCTACGCTGACACCAGAACAGGGGGAAGGAAAAAAGCGCTTTTCTCCCGTCTCATACATTTGCTGAGGTCACAACTCGCGAACCTCTGGCTGTATCTCGCTCGCCAAGCTGGGAGCTGCTTTGTAGAGAGGCTCAGAGGCAGCGGCAGGAGCTCAGCCCTGCTCCTCCCTCCCGCTCAGGGCTCTGCCTATAAAGGCTCCAGCTCTCTCTTCCCTTTGCAGTTTCGGCTGGGGGAGGTCTTTCCTCCCCCTCCTGCTCCGTGCAGTGAGTGCTGGAGGCTTTGAAGGGGGAACTGCGAGGCTTCGCTGCTGCCCGGGGCTGAGTCCCATGGAATGACCTCCTGTCCCAGCTGCTCGGGGGGCAGGTAAAGCCACGTGCAGCAGCAGCAGCACAGCCCTTGCAGGGCCCAGACTGCCTCCAACACCACAGCGCAGCACGCCGGCCATCCCACGGCCAGCACGTGGATCCCTGCTCCCGCAGCACCCACATTCCCCAGGCACGGCGTCCCTGCTGCTGCAGGCACCGTCAGGGACACAGCTATCCTGCTCTAATTGCCAGGGGTTCACAGCAAACGTGGCAGGCTCTGCCTGCCCGGAGCAGAACCGTGGAACCGCACTAGAGACAAAGGATACCCAAAAGAAGGAGTAAAAACAGGCATTAAACCAGAGAGGGGACAGCAGCACACAGCCAGGTTGGCTTGGGGAGGGAGAAGACGCTGACCCAGCAATGAGGGTTAAGCTCTTCTTGTGAGAGCTAATCTAAGGTCAGGCAAATCCTGCCGACAGATTATTTTTCACCTAGAAAGTTCCTATCGGTGGCTTGGCCACCGCAGCAGAGCAGGACCTGGAGAGCAGCTGGAGGAGAGGCCATGGCCCAGGCTGGAGAGCAGGACAGCCCTGTCCCTGCTCAGGACCATGAGCAGACCCCTGCCCCACGCCGGGGTCCCCGTCCCACCAACTGCAGCCAGAGCAGCCCAGTAACCTTTGCCAAGACCCAGGAAATCCCTCCCTGTGCAGCCACTCTGGTGCTGCCCCAGGAGGGACAGGAGCCTCCCCCCACCCCAGGCTGTCACTCTCTCACCTCTGCTTTGCTGCGACAGACAGACGAGCCCCAGCTCGCAGGACCATCAATTATTCACATGCACTATTTCTGAATATTGATGTTAAAAGCAAATTCCCGGCTTGCCCCTCGCCTGCACCTCCAAAGGGATTTTCACACCACAAGGACCCGGGTTCCTGAGGAGCCATCACAGGGGGAGGGACACATGGAGGGACCTTCACTGCCACCAGCCAGCTCTGCTGGCGTTGGGTTTGGGGTCTGCAATTCAGGGTGGGATAAGAAACCCCCAGGCTTGGGGAACGTCCCATCCTGCTCCTGGGGAATTCAGCCCAGCTGAAGGAGGAATGCTCAGGGAATGAAAGGATGTGTCTGTCAGAGACACATCCCTTGTTCACAAGAAAATATTTGTAAACAAACGCTTCCTGCTTGTGTTTATTCAACTTTAAGAGACTTCAAATGGAAGCCTGCTCCCCACACCGTATCATTACCCTTCATTATTGCAATTTTCCAGGCTTTAGGTGGCTGGAGAGGGAAAACACAGGATAATGTGCCACTCAGAAAGCTGCAGGAAGCTAAACTGGGAGAGAAGGAAGCCCAAGCAACACAGTGACACCAGGACCACGTGGTGGGCACGGCCAGGCAGGCCCAGAACAGCTCCTGCATCCAGGACGGGAGAGGAAGAGCCCTTTGTGCCAAGAAAGAACAGCAAAGTGTCCCAGCCACGGACACCTGGGCTGGCCCAAAACACCAGGGATGCTCCAGCTGGATGCTTCTCCAGGCTGGAGCACCTCACCCAAGCCACGCCAGACCATCCTTACTCCACAAACTCCTCCTCCCTTGGCCTAAAGGTGCTCTGGTGGGGGGCTGAGTGTCCATCACACACGGACAGCTGAGGCTCCACTGACCCGTCATCAGTAGGTGCTGGAACAACCAAAGGACAGCTGACAAATGCCCAGAGGAAAGGAACACTCTTGAAACAGGGAAGGGCTCCAAAAAGAAATCTCATTTTTAGATCATTGCCTTGATATCTCAGCATTTTTTACTTCACAGTTCTGTTTTATACAGCCCTGTTTATTGCACTGATCTCTCATCCTGCAGATTCATCTCGGATCATCATTAAGGTTCCTCCCCAGCTTGCAGAGCTGCCTCTGCTTATCGTAAAACTCTACGTTGAAATTTCAGATTAATTAAAAGCTGTAAATTGCAAAGCCAGATGCGATAACTCACATCTTCACCCTTCCAAAAGAAAAAAAAAAAAAAAAAAAATCAAATCAAAACCCAACCAAAAACCTGGAAAATGAGGAAAGTGTGAAAGTCTCTTGGTTTATAGCATGAGATGTGCTCAGCCCAAAGCCACGTCCCTCCATCCTGTCTGTGAGCCAGCCAGCGCTGCCACCGAGGGTCCCCAGAGACAGCTCGCACGTGGCAGGGAGCGACACGCAAGTCCCAGGTGTCCCCTCCCAGTGACACCATGGTGCCACCCCAGCCAGGCCGGGGCCGCTGCCGCCGCTCAGAGCGCAGGGAGAGGCGATGCTGGGGAGGGCACCGTGCCAAAGGACCCCCGGGGCAGGGGGGGAGCCCCGCAGCCACCCCAAATTCCACCTGAGCGAGCTCCGCTGTCCCCGGGGCGGTGCCGGGGGAGCGGGTCCCGCCCCACCGCCCAGGCCGCTGCGACAGCGCGGAAAGGGGACAGACGCCGTCCCCCCCTCCCCTCCCAGGGCCGGGGACGCTGCTCCCCGTGCCCAGGGACACTCACGCAGCCGTGACCGCCATCTGCTCGCTGGCAGCAGCGGGCAGCTCGGGCTCCAGCGCCGCGGCATCGCCGGAGCGCTCGGGGGTCACCCCCTGCTCCAAACACCGCCTTCGCGGCGCTCCGCTTCCACCCTGAGGGGACGGAAGGGAGGTGTTTCCCTCAGTTCCCCCCAGTTTCCGGCTGCCCACAGCTCTCCTGCAGGCTGCATTGAGCGGGGTTCCTCCTGCTGCCCTCGTCCCATCGCTCCCGGGTGCTCCAGGAGCGGGGCAGGCAGCAGCATCCCTCCCTCGGCGAGCTCCCGCTCGCTGGGGATCTCTTAATGCATTTCTTGGCCAAGGGTGAGGAGATTAAACACTCCGTGGAAGGCGAGCTGACACAAGCTGACAGACCCGAATCTTCTGCACATGCATAAGTGCCAGTCCTCATCACAAGGATGCTCATTTGCCAGCCTCGTACCTATCACTTGGGCTGGGAGTCAATCTAAATAAAGCAAATTCACTTGTTCTGAGGGGGAGAGGGAGTCGCTGGGCTGTCACAAGGTTGAACTCAGCTGGCATCATTCTGAAGTGGAAGGTGCTGCAGGAGCAGAAAGCAGAGGGTTTCCAGCCTCCCAGGAGCGAGGGGAAGGGAGTTTGGGAGTTTGGCTTTGCTTGAAAGCAGCTGAGGCAGGAGAAACCATCAGCCCCAGGCCCAGGCTGTGGGGAGCTGGGCTGGGGACTCAGAATCACCGGAGCACTGAGGTTGGAACAGCGCTCTGAGGTCCTCAAGTCCCAGCTGTGACTGATCCCCACCTCGTCACCCACTGAGCGCCACATCCAGTCCTTCCTTGGACACCTCCAGGGACGGGGATCCCAAACCTCCCAGGACAGCCCTGCCCGTGTGCCAGAGGTGAGACCAGAGCAAAGGCTGGCACGTGGCCGACTCCTGCTCACCTGAGCCAGCCCTGCCAGGGCAGCAAATTTCACCTTATTCCACTCTGACACAGAGCCCAGCCCCACCCAGAGACTCACAGACTGGTTTGGGTGGGAAGGGACCTTAAAAACCGTCCAGTTCCACCTCGTGCCATGGGCAGGGACGCCTTCCAGTACACCAGGTTGCTCCGAGCCCTGTCCAACACTTCCAGGGAAAGAGGATCCACAACTTCTATCCCTCTCCTTCCCTCCTACCCTCCAGCACTTGGTTGCAAGGATTAAGACTCATTTCCAACGAAGTTTTCATTATTTTCTGCTCTCCTTCTTTATTCCCCAACTCATTTGCATTACAAAAAAATTAAACAAAAGCTGCTTTTTTGAATCTCCACTCATTACTCCCATTACATTTGTTAACATCATTATCTTCAGCTGAAGATGGCAACTATTATCAAATGTTGCAGAGCTGCTGCAGACCTCTTGCTATATTACTCTGGAAAATTGCTTTAATGCTTATGCTTTTAGTGGTTTGAAAAAACCAGCTATAACATTAGAAGCCATAAAGAAGATAAAAAAGTGCACCATTTGATAATATGTGTGTTTTTTCCCCTTCACACTGAAATATAAATACATGGATGTAATGCAAGATGCAAAAGCTCTTCCTCCTCTTCAGTGATCCAGTGTGGACCCTCTGATCTGACCCTCACTGTCTCTCTCTCCAACACTTTTCTTCCAGAAAAGTTATTGTAATGAAAGCTGGGATCAAAAGGAAGCATCTCTAAAGACAAAATAGTTCGATTTTTCTGGATTTTGGCAAAATACTTCTGAAAAAGGAGAAAGGCCCAGAGCACGGGTGCAGAATCCCTGGGTTTAGCAGAGAAGGAAAGCCCCAAGGGGCAGAGCTGCATGGGGAGCAGGGCAGGCTGAGGTGGCCCTGGCAGATGGGATGGTGGTGAGGGGGGGTCTCATGACAGGAATGTGTCTCAGGGTCCCACTGCCTCCCACTCCCAACTGGAAACCACCATGGACAACCCTTGGAGCACTGGTAACCTCTCTGCTCAGCTCGGCTCAGCTCGCTGGGGCGGTGTTTGAACCAAGAAAAGAGGCTCCAAGAGAACAAACTGCACACCAGTGTGCTGCAGAGGCAAGGCTTGGCAGGGCAGAATGGAGCTGGGGCCTCCAAATCTCCCTTCCAAGGAAATTATGTGTCCCCAGGGCCACCAGGACAACAAAACAGACAGAAGAAATCCTTCCCTGGGATGGTGGGGATGCCCTGGCACAGGTTCTCCAGAGAAGCTGTGGCTGTTCCATCCCTGGGAGTGTCCAAGGCCAGGCTGGAAAGGCTTGGAGCAGCCTGGGATAGTGGAAGGTGTCCCTGAGGACTGTGCTGCCCCTCACCCGGGCCATTCCAGCTCTGAGGATGGGACAGGCCAGCTCAGGAGCTGGGACCGTGCACAGATCCCACTCCAGCATGGGCAGAGCTGATTTACGGCAGCTGCAGGAGAGGTCAGAGCTTGATAGGCTTTCATCGATCAGTTAATTAAACCCCGGCAAAACAAACATAATGAACGCAAAAATTTACAGCCCCTGCCATGGGTTCAGGTGCAGCTGGAGCTCAGCCCACCCATCTTGTCTCCTAACAAGGCACGGCAGGCCGGGCTTCTGAGGGAGACCCGGACCCCGCTCTGGAACAGGCAGGATGTGCTGCGCTCCCACCTGCAGCTCAAACCATGCTCCCAAAGCCAGCAACCTGCCAAGACTGAGGCGGCACAGAGGTGCTAAACCCTGCCAGAAAGGAGGCCGGGCTGTGCCTGTCCCCGGGCACAGCCCCTGGCACGCTCGGAGGGTGGCACCACGATGACCTGCTTTAACCACGCGCCCGTGCAAAACTCACGCAGGCCCCGCTGCAAGTTCACGCTTGGTCACACAGCCCACGAGACCCACACAAAGAGATTTAAATTACCGCTTTGTTTTCCATCGGGCTTTTGGTGTTGATTTAAGCTGCCCAAACAAATAATTACGGTCTTATCTCCATCACGCAGCAGCATTAGCCACAATTCATCATTTTTAGCTCGTTTTCGGGCATTGTGTATATATGGATAAATAAAGAAGGAACTCAGCTATTCCCATTTGATAGGATCTGGCATTGCAAGATGGGCATTTGGTTAAATCTGCTCCTGACTACAACAAAACCGTAATCTCCAAAGAACTCTGCAGGAAAGAGGAACACGGGTGTGTTTTTAACAGCTTCGGGAAATGAGACCAGCTGATCTGCAGAGCTGAGGTGAAGAAACGATGCCCATGGGGGCACACAGGGGTGTGGTCCATAGCTTTCCCTTCCCCAGCCTCAGGCAGGAGATCCCCACCAGATTTCCAGCTGTGGTTATGCAGCTGCAAACTGGAGCCAGAGCCCTTGGCACCCGGAGCGCTGGAAGAGCCAAAACTCCGGCCGGAGCTGACTATAACTCACCGGCAATTCCCAGATAAGACACGACAGGCTATGGCAGAGCTCTGCCAACAATGATCACGGAGATGATGATGAAGTTAATTCCTGGCACGGCCGGGCGCGTGTTGTACACCCGGTGTGTGCAACAGCCATAGCTCCTGCTGAAACCCCGGGACGTGCCAGGATGTCGGATCCATTATCCAGCAGCCGAGGGCAGGGAGCAGTGCTAAGCACGTGGAAGTGTCCGAGGTGCAGAGTTCACCTGTAGAAAGCAGCAATCACCTCCCTGCAAGGAGCTGCGCGGCTCGAACTCCACCTGACAGAGGGAAATCCCAGCCAGGCGCGCACAGCCGGGCATCTGATCGCCAGCCCTCGCCCAGGGGGTGCTTCCCGAGCCCTGCTGCTTGTGAGTGCTCCAACTGAGGCACAGCTTTGCTCCTGGGATCCGCACGAGTGTGAAACAAGCTGTGGAAACATCAGCGCTGCTCGGCGCTGGGGAGGCGGCTGTGAAACCGCAGCGCCGGGCTCCGGCACCCCCGAGCTCGCCGGGCCGGGCTGCCCGCACGGCACACGGGCTGCGAGTCACAGCGACACGAAGGGCCGCGCCAGGGGCATCCCCGGCGCTGGCCCCAGCTCCTGCTGCCCGCAGCGCGCTGCTCCTCCCCGCTGCAAAGGTTTGCGGGGAGAAGCAGCTCGCAGCCATCACTCGGGTCTGGTGAACGCAAAGCCATGACCAGCACGGAGTTCTCATCTCAGCCAGCGCCAAAACTCGGCAGGGATGCGCAAACGCGGACCTGTCCTTCCCCTTAATCGCCAGGGATGGGGAAACGCATCCCGTCCTTCCCCTCGGCCAGCACACGGGTGATCTCCGTGCCTGCAGCACCATTTGCCTCCCCAGCCCCGGGACAGCATTTAGAGCCCTCCAGAGGGCCAAGCTGCGAGCACCAGGCTGGCTTGGGCAAGAGAAACCACTTCTCCTCAAGCCGAGACTGCCTGTGAAGGGTACCCCTCGCTAGGGATGCCTGGCACGGAGGGAAGAGCGGGCATGGGGAGGACGGGGAGGGGCGACAGCACTCAAGCAAAGAGGACCCAGCTGGTTGTGACATGCTCAGCCACGAAAAATTATAGTTTTAAAGCTGCTTTCAGTGGAAAGACCCAGAACAGGCAACGGAGGCTCTGGAAAGGAATATTAAACACTGCAGAAATAAAAGGTATTGCTCAAGAGAAAACATAACAAGGCTGAAACCCAGCGTGGTGCAGCCTTCAGATGAAATGGAGATGAGCTGAGAATGAATTGCTCCCTCTTAAGGGAATTTCTGGCTTTTTAAGGAGGGAGGGCACACCCATCCTTCCCGAAGGGTGAGGGTGGGGTCCAGGAATGCCCCCCAGGGCATGTGGAAGCTCCCTGCCCGACCATGCCAGGGAATACAGCTCCCAGCGGGCCCTGCCATCCTCTCCGTCACTGGGAGAGCCAGCTGGGCACCATCCCACCCCGGGGAGGGTCTGCATGGAAAAAAACCAGAGACCAGGAGTCAGGGCAGAGCCTGGAGCCCAGCCAGGGGAGGGTGGTCACGGCCCCAGGGCTGCCAGAGCTCCAGGGGCGTTTGGACAATGCTCCCGGGCACAGGGTGGGGTTGTTGGGGTGTCTGTGCAGGACCAGGACTGTGATGGTCCCTTCCAAACCAGAATTTTCCACGGTTCTGTGATCCCCTGCCGGTCTCCCAGCCCTGCTCAGGTCCTGCCATACCCCAGCCTCCCCACACGCCCCATTTCCTGGTGACACGTTACAGGAGAATCTCAGTTTCCAGTTAAAAATAACAGCAGTTTCTAACCCTCGAAGGTGCAGAAAAACGTGACCTCTAAAAATCCCGAAACTGAAAGGCAAAGCAAATGAGTCCCAAATTTGTCTACGCTATAAACGTCAATTTCTTTTTGAAAGAAATGAATGTTTTTGATGAATGTTTTCTTGAATGCCTGCTTTTGGCAGTGCTGCCATCTGTGAAAAATCTCTGCCACGCTCGCTATTAAGATTTCATTTCCAAGAAGAGCTCATAGGCTGCTTTAATAAATGGTTAAAAGATTGTCAGGGGTCCAAAGGGCCAGCAGCCTGTTTACCACAAGTGGCTTCTGTCACCAAGCAAAGCACCTTTGACTGATAAGCTCAGAGCCCGCCAGACCGCAGGCAGCTTCCTCCCAGCCCTCAGCGAGCACTTGGAGCAGCACTTCAGCGATGTCGGGCACGCAGGAACATAATCCCCATCGACTCAGCATGAGATTTACAGTCGGAAGGGCCAGCTCGCTCCAGAGAGAGCCCTGGTCACAGCGGGCCTTGCAGAGGTTTCACTGCTCACGGCCCAGCCATGGAGTGGCCTTTTAACACCTCTCATTAACAACAAAAAGCACAAACGCTCCCCGCGCTGAGTGCCCGGGGCGGGCTCTGGGCTCTGGAGCAGCACCGCAATCCTTCCCAAGGGGCTGAGGGCACATCCAGCAGCCCCAGCCCAGGCTGTGCCCACCAGCCTGGCACTGGGGAGGCCCTGCAGAGCGCCCACCCCTCTTCAGGGCTGCAGAGCCCCCGGGCCGTGGGGTGTCCGTGTCACAGCGAGGGGCAGGGACCCCAGGAGCCTCCCCCGAGCGTGTCAGCACCGGGGCTCCAGTGCTGACACTCCAATGCAGTCCTGAAATGGCTGGTGTATTTGTAGATCCTCTGCGTGACTGAATCAAGAGGAACAATAAGATCTTTTTCCAGATTCGGCAAACATCAGTATAATAAAAAAAAAATTAATTATATGCTTGAACACATGCACCAGAGCAATGCCCTGTATTTTCTCCTAATTGTTCTCCAAGCCTTGCAGAGCCACATTTAAATAAAAATGAAGCAGTTATTTAAACCGCAATTAAAGATGGAGCAATTTATTTTTAAACTCGAACTATCGTCAGCAGAGCAGGAGGGGAGGAAGGGGGGGCTGCACTGGGACCCCTGGTGCCACGCGGGGCAGATGCCACCGGCCGCTGGAGCCACACTGCTCCCAGAAGGCAGGCAAAGGAACAGAGCAGAGGCTTCCAACAGCCCCACAAAGGGGTGCTGGCTGCTCCCTCGCCATCCCACAGCTGCTCCTCACCAGCACGGACCCCAGCAGCCCATCCCCGACCCCACAGCCCCGCTGCTGTCACATGCAGGACGAGGATTGGGGTTGTACCCCCTGGGAAGGCCCAGCCCTGGCTCCAGAGCCGGGATCAGCTCCTCCCCGCGCCATGGGTGGGATGTTTTGGGAGGCATCTGCACCACCGGGCTCCTTTTCTTCCAAGCAGGGGCAGCAACGAGCTGGACTTTGTGCTCGTCACCACAACCGCAGGTTCTGCCCCCAAAAACCAGCCCTGGGAAGGCCACCCAGGGGTCTCAGCCCTGTCTGCCCCAGAGAGGTGACCACCAGCCAGCACCCCGTGCCCGGAGCACCCTCGACAGCGAGAGGCAGCTGGGAGGGAGCTGGGGAGGGAGGGAAGGAGGGGGGGAGGGAGGAAGAGCGGCAACCACAACAAAAACCCACCCTCTCTTTTCATAAGACAGCAGAATTTATCAGCCTGCAGCCCTTCACATCTGTCTCCTCATACAAAATGAAAGAGGCTTTGAAAAACAGAGGAGATGAAATAAAGCCGTCTGTGTGAGGAAGCTGGCATCTCTGCCACTGTCACTGTCACCATGGCAGGAATAATGACCGGGATTGTTTCTGCATCTGGGGATGTGCGCGGCTGCACGGGGAGGAGGGGGAGGAAGATGCACACCCCCACCACCCCCTAGCCCTGCCCACGAGCCCCCAGCCCCGTTTGGGATGAGCTGGCCAGGCACGGGCCGCCCACAGGGTGTGGGGGCTTCAGCTGTGCTGCAGCTCCTCTCCCTCGCAGCCCGGCTCAGGCCCCAGGGGCAGGTGGCTCAGGCTCACACGAACATGTGGCTCGGGAAGAGGTTTGACCCGCACAGCTCTCACATCACTTGGCTTTGCTGTAGCAATCACTGCCCGGGCAGGCTGTGCTCCCGGGGGAGGCCTGGGGCAGCACGACAGGAGCCAGCAGCGGCTTCTCTCTCTTAAATGACGTTTAAATAGAGGTAGAAGAGCACAGAGGTTGGGGCTGCACATGCCAGCAAAGCCATTTCTCAGAGCTGGCTCTGGTGCTCTGTTGGGATAATTCTCAGGGCTGTCCTGTGCAGAGCAACGAGCTGGACTTTGCTGGGTCCCTTCCAGCTCAGGATATTTTGTTTCTATTCTGTTTCTATTCTGTTCTAGGATTTTCAAGTGGATTTCGGAGCATCCCAAGCCCATCGGGCTGGTAGCAGCCTGCAGAGCACTCCAGGCAGGGCAGTCACTCCCAAGAACCCCCTCCTGCCCAGTCACTCCCCTCCTCCCCATGCCGCCAGTGGGATGCTCCAGGGCACTTCCCCTTGTCCCCAGCTTCCTGGCCATTGCCTGAAACACCTCAGTGTGCCAGTCAGTGTGACTGGAACGACGTATCCCAGCACTCAGGGTCACCCTGGGACTCAGGAGAGTCAGCAGACCCTTCCTCCAGCTGATCCCTTCCTCCTCCTCCTCCTCTCTGCTCTCCAGGAAGAGATTTACAGCCCACCTGCCTCCCGTGGGATCTCCAGACCCTCAGGCATCCATCCCACCCTCTACTCGTTGTTCATCCCTCCCCTAGGGCACAGCTGCCCCTCGGGGTGGCTGCAGAGTCACACAGGGCCACTGAAGGATGCCCAGAGCAGCTCTGGCTGCCCCTGGATCCCTGGAAGTGTCCAAGGCCAGCTTGGACGGGGCTTGGAGCCACCTGGGACAGTGGAAGGTGTCCCTGCCCGTGGCAGGGGTGGGATGAGATGGTCTGAGGTCACTGCTATCCCAAACCACCCCGAGATTCTGTGATTCCTTTCTCTGCTCTCAGCCAAAGCTTCCCTCTCCTCCAGGCGCTGCCACAGCACAGCAAAACCCGCCGACAGCTTTGCTTTGGGCCAGGCCGAGCTCAGCGTCACCCGATCCCAGTCCGGGTCCCGCCGCAGGGCTGGGGGCGCTGGGAGCCGGCGGGATCCGGGCGCAGGAGGTGACGCGGGGACCGGGCTGCTGCCAGGCTGCTGTTTGCTTGTTGTGTCCCTGCGTGTGCCATGTGTGCATGCGTGTGGAGATTGTCTCCAACGTGACTCTGCATTATCGGGGCCGTAATGAGTCCTTGTTAAAGTGGATTTGATGGAATAATTATATTCCAAAAAAACCTGCGGGAAAGCGCTCTCCCCTCTTAAAGGGCAGGATCATCAAACGTTCTCGCCACATTATTTGCAGTCACACCTTCTGCTGCATCTGCTCCTTTTAAAATCTCTAACTCCAATCTGATCTGAATATATAAATCTGAATTATCACAGCAAAAGGAGATGTGCTCACACCTTTTTTTATCTGTTGCCATGGCGATTAGATAAAATTCACGCCAAGTCTCTGGGGAAGGATGAAATGATTTCAGACAGAATCTCACCCCACTTGGTGAGAATAACGCCTGGAGCTACTTCCCTCTGTAACAGGTCTGGGCACATGTCGCAGCCAGAGAGGGTGGCAAGGGGTGGGGGAGAAGCCAGGACACCTTTGGAAATCTCGAGGCCGACAGGGGAAAAGGTTTTGCAGCACCCCCAGCCAGGGAAGGACAGGAGGACGCCCGCTCCCATCACATCCGGCGGCTCTGCCCGTCCCGGGCACAGGTGACAAAACCCAACTGAAAAGGCCAAGCCTTGCCCAGCCTGGTGCCCGATGCTCCCTGTCGGAGCTGCCTGTGAGTGGGATCCCTCCCTGCACACGCCAGGAGCGAGCAGGGCAGGCGGGGAAGGGCCGGGTCACAGCCACCAGCCCCGCAGGGGACAGCAGGGACACGCCAGAGCGGTGGCCTCGTGCCCGGCACGCTCCGACCCACAGCCTCCTGCTTTAGATGTGTTTATCTCGCATTTGGGCCAAACAGACCCCAAACACCAACCCTCAGCAGCTTTTCTCGCTTTCCCCCTCCCCGTGTTTATTCTGTCCCAGCTTCCAGCTTTTCCCCAGCAACAGGAGCCTGATGTCCCCCAGAATGAGCCCTTTGACATGAGGACAATGCCGAATTATCCAGGTCCTGGCTCTTGTGCCCCTTGGATCATCCCCATCCTGTGCCCCTCAGCACGCAGCACCCGCCCAGGAGGGAATGCTGTGCCCAGAAATCCCAGAAATCCCAGAAATCCCAGAAATCCCAGAAATCCCAGAGCCTCCTGCCTCGTCCCTGGGCTCGCCACATCCTGGGATGGATTACAGTGGGATTTGTGCGCAGTTCCACTTCTGCAATTTCAGAGAAAAATAAAATGTGGCGTGGTGAGGTGCAGCAGAAGACAGCGAACATTTTTTGGGAGATTGACCACATGGAACCACGAGGAGGCTGCTGCCCTTTCATTGCCCACAGCACTAAAGAGCTGCTGAGAGGAGTTTAAGGACCCCAGAACCAGCCTTGGGGACATCTGAGGATGGGACAGAAAGGGTCAAATGAAGCTCACAGCTGCAGCACCACCAACAGATTAACTCAGGCAGAGAGATTTTGGAAACTCCTAAAAGGCTCAGCCCACAACACACACAAAAACACCTCTAAAACTTCACAGAACTCAAATTTTTTTTTTTTTTTTTTTTTTAAAGATCCATCCTTCTGGCAAGCTTTACGTTTTGCTTTCCAGAGAAAAGGCTTTGTGGATAACCAGTGACTGAGCACATCCTCATCTGTGCAGCCCTCAGAGGATTTCTATTAGGCTGGTGACAAAGGCAGCACCCTCAGAAACACTGGTACCTTGACAAGTGCTCTATTTAGATTTTTTTTCCAACACAACCTATCAAGTACACAACATTGAAGCAGCAAATAACAGCTCAGCCCTGGGTTTGCCAGGCTGGGAACGCTCGCTGCCTCCAAATCCTGCTGCCCTCGCCAGCCCCAGTGCTGTTCTCCCCACGGGCACAGCCTGGACAGGTGACACTTGTGCCCAGCAAGGCAAAGCTGCGCACGGTGACATCCCTGAGCCAGCTGGGGAAGGGTTTGGCTGTGACTGCAGGGGCACGTGTGTGTGTGTGCTCAGAGGGTTGCAAAAGCCAAGCTGTGCCCAAATGAACACCTTGCAGCAGCTGAGGAGGGGCTGGAATTGCTCAAAGCCCCACTTTGTGGTGGCACCAGCAGCTCCCCGTGCTGTTTTTGCAAACTGCAGCTGGGCAGGCACCCCGGGAGTGCCCACACTGCCACACGAAATAATAACAAAACAGTAAAACAAAAGCTGTTTACAACACTGAGTCCTTAAAGCATCTTGCAGCAGGATTTTCTCACTCTCACTCCCTGGAAAAGGGGTGAAAGGTGTGTGAAACGCTCTGCTCAGCACCTCAAATACACATCGAGATTCACCAGGGGCAGCTGAGTTTGAGGTGTGATTGTCCCCCCGGGGCCCGTCCTGTCACAGCCGCTGCCCTCCCAGACAGAGCAGCAGAGCCCTGGGAGCGGGGCTGTGTCTGTGGCACCGCCAGGCAAGATTGATTCTGATGTGAGCACCAGCGAGGCAGATGGGTTTTTGAAAACCCTGTAATTTCTCCCCAACCTCTGACTTCTCTAAACACACAGCAGCACAGTCAGGTGGGCACCAAGCAAAAATGAGCTGCACTAATGATGATTTACGTGCAGGATAACCTGCCATAAAGAGTTTATCTCTGATTTCAGGGTATGTGACGGTGTTGCCAAGATAACCAAACAGCACAACTCGTCACCCAGACCCCGGGGAGGGGGGCAGCAGCTCCCCAGCTGGGTTCTTGCCAGAGAGGCACCACTAAGGTTCTGCACCCACCAAAAGAGCAACAAGGTTTGGCTGGAAAAATGTGAGAGGTTGGGAGCCCTGTAATCCCAATTAATAAAAGAGGAGATTAATCAGTCATAGAATTATAGAACAATTTGTGTTGGAAGAGATCTTAAAGTCCACCTTGTTCCACCTCCTGCCGTGGGCAGGGACACCTTCCACTGTCTCAGGTTGCTCCAAGCACCATCCAAGCTGGCCTTGGACACTTCCAGGGATCCAGAGGCAGCCACGGCTTCTTTGGGCAGCCTGTGCCAGGGAAGAATTCTTCCTAGAATGCAAACCAGCTCACAAAAGGTTCCCCCCAGCCACAAATGGAGGCAGAAGTTGAGTTCACGAGAGCAGCCCCAGGGGAAACACTCTCTGCCCCTATTTCTGAGCTGCAGGTATTTTGGTGGGGTTGGGGAAAAGACATTTACTACGGAAACAGTCACTTAAGGAGGGCTTTGTGCCACCAAGGAGTCCGGATGGAGATTTTCCCTGCTCTGCACATCAGGACTGTTCCTCCCCTGCTGCACCTCGAGCCGTGGGAAGATGCTCAGCCTTCCACAGGGAGCACCAGAGCAAAGTTTCAGGGAAAGCGGCAGGTTTGGCACGCTGGAGCCAGGAGAGAACTGCAGGTTCCTCAGCCGGCTGTGAGCTCAGGTGCAGAGCTGCCGTCCTTGCACGGCCCTGCCCTCCTGTGCAGCAGAATCTCACCTGGCAGAATCCATCGCTGTGACCGACAGGCACGGCGGGGCCTCAGCACCACACCCCACCCATCCCCCCCCCTCATCCTCCTCACTCAGAATCAGGGCAGACGCAGAGGTTCAGCAGAGGTCAGGAAAAAACATATTTTTGGTAACAGCGAAGCCAGTTTTAGCTCTAACACACCAGCAACAACAACAACAAAAAAAAAGCTTCAGGCAGATACTATATCTGTAATCCAACGGCAAAACATGTTTGCTTGTGTTGACTCTGCGCTGTAACACAATTTATATGTTCTGTCTTTAGGGTAATTATTGCTTTAGAATGTTAAAATCGTTCCACCCTAATTAAATCATCATATTAAAAAATCCACTGCCACAGCAAACTTGGGAACAAGTCTGGTGAAGATCACGCGAGTGCACGGATGCTCAGTTGCCAAAGCTGCTGCTGAGCCCAGCGGCCACACGGGCTCCATCCTCCAGAATCCCAGACCGAAGCATTCCAAAGCCACGCGGGAAGCACCGCCCCACCTTGTCCTGCTGCCGGCCCTCGTGTCCCGCTCCTCCAGGGCAGCAGGCACAGCATCACCTGCATCACCCAAAAGGCACCAAGAGCACCACCCCAGCGGCATGGCCACCACAAACTCCTCGTTCCTACCCCGTGTCCCCACGCCCACACGGGCACAGAGAGGCTGGCGAGCCCACGGTGCCACTCTGTGCCCTGCCAAAGGGCTCCTGCCCGGGTACTGCCAGCCCGGGTGCCTCCAGGCTGGGTGAGCACCTTGGCTGCACTCAGGGGGCACAGCCCAGCAGCAAGAGCCACCACGGCCCCCAGGAGAACAGGTCACCCCCTCCAGGTGAAGCGTTTTGCTCCTTAAACTCCTCCTGCCAGGCCCAGCCCTGCCCCTGGTGGCCTCTGCTCCCCGCAGCAGCAGAGGAGCACCGGGACTTGCTGACCTGTGAGCAAATATCAAGCACAGAGCGCTCACTTTGGGCAAAAAATCCTTTAATTCCCTCTGGATCCCCCGGGGGAAGCAGTTATTGATTGCTTTACTACCAGCTCACACACGCTGTGCTGGGCAGCCAGCCCTGCCATCAATAGCGGCTTCATGGAGGAGCCACGAGGTCACCCTGGAACATGGGGACGTGGAGCTGGCCCCACGCTGTGCCCAGAACCTGCCACAGCCAAAAAATCGCTGGGAAATACCTGGGGAAAACCCTCTGGACCTGCAGAGTCCCTGAGTACAGGTGAGTGATGCTGTTCCTTCCCCGGCAGCCAGCTCTGAGTGGGACACGGCCCAGGCAGGGACATGGCACGGGGAGGACAAGCAGGTTCCATCACAGGGAAAAGGGAGATAACTGCCTTTTTATCAAGCTCCTTTCCCCGTGGTTGAATCAGCTGTGAAAAGTCACAAGAGAAGGTGGAATTTTGGCTGGAGCATCATCCTGACAACACAAACACCAGCCCTGACTGCAGGAGTCAGACACAGCACAGGCAGGTCCCTGTTGTCCAAGTGCCAGTGCCCGGTACCCAAAGCATCCTGCAGAAACCAGGACAGGGGACGAGTGCTGCCAAAATTACACTGAGCATCCCTCACCCTAGGGACACAGAGCCGGAGCACCCAGGAGAGCCTGGACACGACACCTCTGCTCACACCAGCAGCACTTCCCAGTCTGGAGCTGCAAAATCACCAATAAAAACCTTTTTCTGGGCACCACAGGCACGGACAACAAGCCAAAAGCCAGACCCTCCACGGCAGCACAGGTCACACATGGCAAATTCGGTCAGATTTCCAAGGGAGCAGGTGCTCCTGGCTCACCTGGGATGATCGAAACGGTGTCTTTCTCCCAGGATACAACGCTAACATATTCCTGCACTGAAGAGGGGATGAGGCACTTGAAAACAGCCACGTTTCCACGCATCGACCTTTGGTCCTCCACCCGAACGGTGTACGGTTCCCTGAAAACTGTGGGGGAAAGCAGATGGTTGGTAGCATGACAGTGCTGGAGGAAAACACACTTCCTTTTGCTAGAATCCCACGTTTCCCAAACAAACCAACCCACCCAGCCACACGCTGCTTCCATCCCAAACACCTTCCCGGGGAGGGAAGGGATCCTCTGCTGGGGAATGCAGGGCTTGGGACACAGGGACACCTGGCCCAGCTGCTGCCACTGTCCCCAGCACCACCTGAGCTTGCCAGACTCAGTGTGGGGAGCAAGGACATTTTGTGGTTGCAATGTTCATTTCACCTCTGGGTGCTGAAAATGCACAGCCTGTGACACGGAGCCTGGGACCCTCCAAAAGCCACTGCAGGAATGTTTTAGGCAAGCAGGTGGCAATTTTCCAAGCTGTGCCACATGTTCCCAGCACGTGCCCTATTTCTCAGGGAGAGGCACATCCCTCTGACAGCTCCGTGCTGCTCCCTGGACCAGCAGAAATGCTCCAGGAGCACCTGCTGGGAGAGGTGCACCCACCTCAGCCTCTCCAGCAACACAAAGAGATGTCACCAGCCCCACAGACAGCACAAACTCCTGAAATTTGAGTATAAAACGCAGCTGAGGGTGGCTCCCTCCTTACTGTGACAATAATTGTGCCCTGTAGGACGCGGACACGATTGCCATCACGAGAAATACACGTTCACTTTGTCACCTGACAGCTGGCCAGAGGAGCAGCAGCTCAACAAAGCCCTCAGCAGCCCCAAAAGGAGGGGGCTCTCCCTGAGTGGGAAGTCCCTGTGGGGTTTGCATCCCACGCCTCGCATGGCCAAGCCAGCAGCGAGAGGGTGACAGCATTTCCGCCCTGCTGTCCTGGGCTTTCAGGGCTCCCTGCTCAGGGATGTGCCACGAGGGCACCGGGAGAAGCCCCCGTGGAAAGGGGCTGCGGAGCCAAAGCTGATTAATCAGCAAAAGCTTCCTTAATCACCTGGAGCTGAGGTTTATTCACAGGCTTTAAAGGCCAGCAGGGACCACAAGGAGCATCCTGAGTGCTCCCTGCCACCACCAGAACCCCAGCTGGGAACAGGGCCTGGCACAGCCCCACTGCATCCCTGACCCGTGCCAGCCCCACAGCCAGGGCTGTGCCAGCAGGAATAACCCCCAGAAGGGCAACACAGCCACAACCAGAGCACCCAAACCTCTCCCCTGGCTGGAGAAATCTGCTTCATGTGCTCGCCAACAGCTTTCCCGAGACCTCCAGAGACGTTTTCCGTCGTATTTTCAGTTTCCCCTGCGTTTTATTTTATTGCTTGCTTTCTCCAGCTGTAATTGGCTCTCTGTGCTGCACTGCCATTAGAAAGCACTGGAGAGTGACTGGGATGTGGGATGGCCAGGAGGGAGCAGCAGCTGGGGAACGTTCCACAGCCATTTCCACTGCCAGGGAGAGGCAGAGCAGCTCCGGGAGCTGGAGACATCCCGGTGGCCCCGCTGGACATCCACATCTCCTGCTGGCAGAGAGGGAGGCTGAGCTCCCAGCCCAGCAGCAGGGGTGCGTTCAGTCCTGGGTGGAGAGGGGAATGAGAGCCAGGATTCCCTCTCTGTGATCCCAGGGAAGCTCTGGGCACGTGGGATCCCGGCAGAGCCAACCCACGCGAGGAGAGCAGCAGCTCCACATTTACTACACCCCATCTGCTCCTCCACCGCGCTGTGGTTTATCGGTAACCTGAAAGTGCTGGTAAATAATTCACTCTGCAGAAGGGGGTTAATACCAATTTACTCCGCAGTACAAGGTATTAAAATAAAAAAACCCCTGTAGTCAATTCTGTCACGTTACCTCTGCTAGCCCCACTTTTAATAGGTTACATAATGAAGCCATTCCTGGGCTATTAGCCCTCCTCAGCCTGGTCAATAATTTACTATAATGGCTTTTGGAATCAGCTCTTTGCCATATTCCTCCTTTTTATTTATTTTAATTTTTTTTGCTTAATAAGCCTTGGCAAGCTGGGGCTGGGTGCTGCAGTGGGAACCAGGCTGTGGGACACTGGGGGGGACAGATGTGGCTCTGCCCCTCCCACAGCTGGGAAAAGCCTCTTTATTTGCTTGGGCGACACAATCCCGGTTCAAAGGGAGAGGAACTCTCCTGCCACCAGGCTGCAGCCAAACCACCTTCTGCAAACCCTCACTGGAGACCTGCAGTCTGCACATCCCACCCAACACCCTGCCCTTCTCCCTGCTCCATCCTGTTGCAGGAACCTGGCGCAGCAGCCCTGGCTCTGCCCCTGATGTGCCAAGTGTCAGGCCCTGGAGAGGGGCAGGGAGAAAGCAGCCCCCGGTGCAGAGCCCGGCGCCCACGGGGAGCTCCCACCTGCTTTAACACGGATGTTTGGGCTCCTGATTTTGCCAGCCGAGTTCTCCGCCGTGCAGAAGTAGTCGTTGTCGTGGATAAAGCTGTTGAAGGCTGATGGCGAGAAGGGGTAGAGCTGCAAAGTCCCATTGGCATGGACGTGCCGGATGTGGGGCACATCGTAGATGTCGTCACCTGTGGCCAGGTACCACCGAAGGACGGCGCTGGGTGACCCTGCTGCCGGGCAGGGGATCACCACCCCCACTGTGCTGGAGAAGGTGACCTGCTGCAGGGAGTCGTTCACAAAGTAGAGGCTGGTTCCAACATCTTCAGCGTGTGCTGCGGACAAAGCAGAGGCCACAACGGCGGGGGGTCACTGCAGGGATCGCCAGCCTGGGGGCACAGAGACCCCTGGCACAGAGACCCCCGTGGCACAGAGACCCCCGGCACAGAGACACCCATGGTACAGAGACACCTGGCACAGAGACCCCTGGCACAGAGACCCCCGGCACNACCCATGGTACAGAGACACCTGGCACAGAGACCCCTGGCACAGAGACCCCCGTGGCACAGAGACGGGCTGGACACTTTGCCCCCTGTCACAGAGACCCCCCTGGTACAGAGACCCCCCTGACACGGAGATGCCCCTGGCACAGCCCCCCGAGCCCCACGTGCGGCGGAGCAGGGGAGCGCAGGAGCATCCGTGCGCGGCTGGAAGCACACAAGCCACCTTCACAGGCCAGCGCTCCTGCTGCCAGCACGGATCAGGGATCACAGGCACCTCGGCAGGACAGCCAGGGGCTGTGCAGGCCAGGATGGACACCCCGGGCAGCCCCCCGAGGCTTCCCCAGGGACACCCGGCTGGCTCCGGGCACACACAGCCCTGAGCACGCCACGCCAAGCACAACCACCGAGACTGTTCCTGGCATTCCTGGGATCCCCCAGCCCGGAGCAGCCCCATCCAGCAGCCCTGGGACCCCCAGCACAGCCCCATGGGCAGTGCCAACACCCCCAGTGTTGCCAGTCATTGCCAGGCAGGGCACAGACTTCCCCTGCCACCCTAGCACTGCCTCCGAACCAGGAGAGGGGCAGGAATCAGGGATCAGAGCTGCTTCCCTCTCCCCGAGCCATGGGGAGGGAAGCCCAGACCCACCCTGCCCTCAGCCTGAGCTTCTCCCGGGCTTCCCTGCACCATCCAAATGAGGACTGAGGTGGGTTTGGGGGCACAGTCCAGGCGGAGCTTGTGGCCACCTGCGTGCCCAGGAGCAGCTCTCACCACTGGAGAGCAGAACTTCCCTTCTTGGGACCTCTGCAGCCAACTCCTGCGGTCCCTCCTTCCCACTCTCCAGGACCACGAGCTCCCCCTTCCCAACCCAAGCCAGCGAAATGGGCTATAAATAAGGATGAGGAGGCCCCCAGTCACTTAGATCCGCTTTCTTTTTTTAGCCGCACTCTTTCCAAGTGGGCGGAAGGACAGGGATCTGGGAAGGGCCCTCGGCGCCTGTATTAATAGCTGCGGCTGAGCGCGCGCCCGTGGTGCCGCAGAGCCAATAAGCGGATCAGCACCGTGCCGCCGGTTCAGAACGAGCCACGGGGGACCCTCCCTGACCTCGATTCCTCGACTTGGGGAGGAGGGGATGGCAGCACGGGGAGAAGGAAAGCCTCACCCACACGCCCCGGCTCCGGAGGCGGCCGCTCGCCCGGGGAAGGGCTGGTTGAGCGGCCGTGGTGGCTCCATCTCCACGCCAAGCTGCTCCAGCCAGGTGCCTGTCCTGGCCCGGAGCTGTGCCACCAGCCCGACCCACACCGTCCTCAGCCAGGCCAGGATGGGACACCCCGAGACACCTCAGCCCTTCTCGGAACAGTTCTCTCCATCCTTCTCCCAGCTGGATGTGCATCCCGGTGCCTCTTCCAGCACCTTACTCCTGCTCTCTGTGTGCGCTGCACAGAATCATCCCCGAAAACAACCAGGTTTGCTCCTGTGCCCGCTCAGAGCCTTCTGTCCCACTGAAGGGATGAGCTGAGAGTGACGTCCAGCTCTGCCACCGCACGAGACAACCAATTTACAGGTCACTAAATCATCTCCACGCCTCCCCCTGCACCAATTCCCTGTGTCCACGCACAGGTGGAAGGAGACAAAGCCATTTTTTTTTCCCTCCCTGGCTAACAAACACCAAAGCCGGATGGAGGGACGGAGGAGCAAAGCTCCAGCCAAGCCTTTGCAGAGCCACGGGGCCACCGCTCAGCCCTGCAGATGTCATTTTGTGACATCTCCAGGCTGGTTTGTCGTCATGAATCAGCATTTCCCTTCATCCGAGCAGCGCGGTGCTTCTCCCAAATACATGAAAGGGAAAAAAATCGGCACATTTGCAGGCAGAGGAAGGGAAACAAAGCCCGCACGAGCAGCACAGAGCTATTTGCGGCTGAGCCTGAGCTGAGCAGAAGATGGCTGGAGCCAGGGCACAGCAAAAGCCACCTTCAGCCTGGCTTTGGACCAAGGACATCTGGCTGCGCCCCATGCTCCATCCAGCATCCCTCCCCAGATCCCGCAGCTTGAGAAGGCTCCCCCAGCACCCAGAGCCTGCCAGGGAAACATCTTCATCCTCAGCAGCACCAGGAGGGTTGAGAGCTGGATGGGTGAGGGGCTGGGGCGAGGAGTGGAAAAATACCTCATAAACAGAGAAATTCAGATTACCCATAAAGCTTTTTCAGGTCAAAGGGGGAAAGGGATTTTTAATAGAAAATGGAGGTTATGGGATTGGCAATAGTTATGTGACAGACGCATAGAGTTAAATCCTCATAATCTCCTTTACCATTTAGCATTGAGCACCATCCTAATTCCATGTTTCATAAAACTGTCTCCAAATCACTGGGAGAGATTAAAAATTTAGAAATAGCGCAGCAATATTTTTAAACCAGAAATCACTGATCACATCTGGTCAGATGTGCTGACCCTAACCTACATATCGAGGGCATTAATTCACATGAACCTGAAAAGAGGAGGCTGGGGGAGCTGAGATGGAACAGTTTCTGCTGGGAATGCAGCCTGGAGCCCAGCCTGGCTCCAGCTGGGAGCTGCACCGAGCCCAGCACAGGGCTGGACAGGGCTGGACACTTTGCAGACCTCTGAAAGGCAGGTGTTTTAAGTTATCAGAGCTCAATCTTCCTAAATTGTGGTAAATTACAACCTAGAGGTATTGAAATATTAATATCTCTATTCGAGCTGGGAGAAGCAAGTCATTTTGCTATCATCCCTTCGGAATATTTACAAGTCTTGGTGGCTGGGCTTCCCAAACTCCAGCACACGCAGTGACACAGCAAAGCACCTGCTTGCTCCAGAGAGGGGACACCAGTGTCCCCAGGACCTGTCACCATCCCTGGGAGAGGTGCAGGAGCGAGTCCACAGCAGTGCCATCACCTCCCAGCAGCACAAAACCTCCCAGGAAAGAAGAGCCCATCCTGTTCTAAGAAGGGGATTTAGGAGCAGTCTCAGACAAGGACCGGCTTGGTGCCAGCCAGGGCTCTTCCTCCTGAGATAAGAGGCTTTTCCTGCTCTCCCTGCACACCCATCACCTGTGCTGGCAGCACACAGCCAGCCCCGAGCCCACCCAAACCCAGCAAGTCCCTCAGAGCTGAGCACGGTCCTTTAGCTGGGTGGAAACCTGACAGAGCTGGGAAAAGGCCAAAGAATTTGTGTTTCAAGGGGGTTCATGCCATCCCCTGGGCAGGCACTGGACTGGAGTTCACACTACCCCACTGGCAGCAGCTTTTCTGGGCCCCCTTTCCTGATCCTGGTGGTCTGACCGCCCTGGTGCCCACCCCAGCCCTCCTCCAAGGCTGGTGAGAAGCTCTCGGGGCTCCCCCCGAGGAAAAACCCCACCCGTGGGGCTCCGAAGGGGCTGGAGGGGCCAGCAGGGCTTCCCCAGGCCCCGGCTGAGGCGGGCTGCGGGGATGCTGAGGAGCGCAGCGGGGAACGGCCACCTCGCGGCTCATTTATTATCCTCATTACGGGTGTTCGACACCTGCCCTGCTCAAGGAGAAAGCGAACCAAAGCCTGGCACGCACAGGGAATTACAGGTAGGTGGCGAGTCCTAATGGTTCCTCCGTGCTGAGGAGAGGACGGTGATTCCACCACACACCTCCTGCACGTTGGGAAGGCTGGAGAAGCCTCCGGCTTCTCCCCGGACCCGAGCTTCCTCCAAGCCCGCGTCTCCGGGAAACCTCTAACAGCCTTTGTGCTAACGGAGGGAGTGACCTTGGAGTTGATGGAGCGAGAAGTGGCGCTTCCAAGCCCCGTGGAGGGGATGAGGAGGGAAGGGGCCGAGGCTGGTCCCTTCCAAGGGGAGCTTGGAGGTGCCTGGGAGAGAGCAGCGCATCCTCCCGGGATGTCACCTCCCCAGCGTGCCCCAGGGGTAAAGCCCTGGCTCCCGCATGCTGTGGCCCTCAGGGACCGGTCTCAGAGGGGTGGGAATCGTGCCAGGAAATGCCAAGCAGGGCCTGGGGCGTTCAGCTGGTGCCCAGCACAGCAGCAGAGATGGCAGGTGCCTGCCACAGCATCGCCCCTGCCCTGGCACTGCGATTTGGCTGCCACACGAGTCCCACCCTGATGGCACAGCCCCTCTGGCTCGAGCACCACGGTCCTTCCTGACCTGCCAAAGCCGAGAGGGAGCAAAGGAGAACCTGCCTCTGGTCCTCTGTGGGTAAGGGCACGGCTCAAACACGCTCCAAGCGCCTGCTCCTTAATGCATCTGCATGGAAATTAAGGCCTGAACCACCTCCAGCAATTACGACAGCACCCAGGCTGAGGCTGTAACCCTTGCCTGGGAAAAAAAAGCTCTCCCGGCTGGATTCCTGCTTCCTGAACCTCCCATGGCAGCCTGTGAGAGGTACCAGCCCCACCACACCATCCACCCCGGGGCTGACCCAGCACTGGACGTGCCCCAGCCCTGTCCCACCTCCCCTGCCCCCCAGCCTGGGGACCCTCAGCTCTGGGGGAGAGGAACGAGCCCAGGGACCACGGGCCAGGGCTTCTCCCTCCCCTTCCAGAGCCCACCTCCTCGCCTTGGCCATGCGGAACACGACGCCCGAGGAGCTGCAGCTGAGTCCCAAGGGGACATCTGGTGACATTCCCCAGCCAGAGTGCCAGCCCTGTGTCCCCAGGGAGGCCAAACGAGTGGCCATGAGGGGTGGGCAAGGGGACACACCGGAGGCCACACACGCCTGGCCTTGGGCTCCCTCCACAAGGACCAGGCCACGCTCCCAACACATCACAGCTCGGTGGCTTTGCAAGGTGGACACCAGCGTTTCCACCATGGAGCCCACAGGAGAACACACCTGGGCAAGCTCTGCCAGCTCCTCCCCATCCCCTTCAAGCCGTGCTCACTCCCCTCTCAGGGCCAGGAGCTGCCGCAGCCCTTCCCAGGAGCAGCTGGGAGCGGGCAGGAACACGAGCCTGGAGATGGAATTCCTAAATATTTGGTACAGCTCTGCTGGTGGATCATGGCTGCAGTGCTCAGCCTGCCTGTGGTGGTGGGGGATATTTCTGCGGGATCCACGAGCAGGGAGAGGGGAACTCCCAAACCCACGATTATGTAAAGTCAGAGAGCCGGCTCTAACCGAGATTTCAAAGGCAAGGAACGCTCTGCACGCAGAGCTGCCACTGCACATCCTCCCCGAACAGCAGCACCGCAGCCACGGCATCGGCCGAGCGCCTTCCTCCTTCGTGCCCACCATGGAAATCGCACCTCTCTAACCTGCCAGGCTGCGAGGTGCCTCCGTGCCATCCGAGGCGCGGCTCAGCCTCGCTCCAGTGCTGCCATGTCACAATTCCTGCCACAAAGACTTCCAGCTTTATTCTTGCCCTCGGCTCGCCAGCTGCTCCGGAGAAGGACAGAGCGCTGCCCATCCATCCCCCCGGCTCGGGGCCACGCGGGCAGAGATGCCGGCACCCCGACACCGAGCTGCTGGAGCCACGGCTGCCCCAGGCCATGCCCCAAGCTCCCAGGAAGGGCCGTTCCACAGCACATCCCTGGCGCTCGCCCCTCGCACAAGGCACAGCCTCTTCCTGCAGAGGACAAACACCCCGGAGCACCAGGGTTGCCTTTATCCATTCCCCATCCCAAAGCAGGATTCCACAACCCGTGCCAGGCGCAGGTAAAGGCTCTGGGCCGGGCGCCATGGTGGCTCCCGGTGCTGGGAGATTTTGGCAGGATAAACAAGCTCCGGGCACGGCGAGGAGCTGAGCTCTGCAGGCTTCTCCTCCGTGCATTTAATGAGGTTTCCATGTTTCATTTCAGAGACAAACGAGCGCTGTGCCACACTGGGGGGCCGAGATGGGAGAGATTGGAACCGGCGAGCTGCACCGTTCGCTGCGCCCAGCACGGGAACATCTTGTAAATATAATGCCAATATAAATCAGGCGGCAGAGCCGTCCAGCAGCAGCACGCAGGGAGACGCTGCCCTGGCTCCCAGGCGCTCACTTGTGACCAGTGCGTTCCTCATCACACCACTCGCCTCTCGCCTCTGCCTGGCTGCTCTCCCTCGCACTGCCAGACCATCTTGCTGCTCAACTCTCCGCTTGCCAACCGCCTATTTCTGTTTATTTCATAAACTGGGGCAGAAATAAGCAGCCACAGCCCATCAAGGGATTTCCAAACTTCAGGGGTCCCTCGGATCAAATGTTTATCTGCTTTCTGTTTCTACTTGAGCTCTTGTTCTACAGCAGGAGCGCGTTAAAAGGATGTGCTTCGATGCCCAGAAATATTAAGTATCTGAAAGGTTTATCATGCATTAAGCAATTCATTTTTTTTATCCTATTATTCTAATGAAACTTCCATTGCATTGCTGTCCTCTCTCTGGAACCGCTTCACGTTAACACTTTGCATCACCAGGACTATTGGAAGCTGAAGATCTCTCTTTTCAAAAAAAATTTTTTTTTAAGAAATAAAATGTAAAACGAGGCCACGAGGAGTTGTGCTAATGGAGGCTTTTAATTTGCTCTTCTCTGAAGAGATATCTCTGTGGGAAGAGATCCCTTTTCCAGGAAGCTGGGGCTGAAAAGATGCAAGAAGCAATAAACCAGTGCAGCTCTTTATTTTGACTATTGGGGGTCGAAAGGAATCATGGCATCCTCGACAGTTATTTGTTTCCAGGTTTGTTTTTTTCCTTTTAGCACAGTAAAAAATGCAAATGTAAGCAAAGCAGACACTGGCACGTTCAGCTCAGCAGATCTGGAGCACAATAGCGATTTTGGGTAAAGCTCCCAAAATCAGCTTCACCCCAGCTCGAATAAAGCAGCTATTCTATAATTAATAATTGATGGAATAATTGATCATCACCACACAACTGGACAGAGTGCCCTATTAAACCTCAGTAAATATTTTTGATTGGATTAACATTCAGCTAACGGGGTAATGTGATGGGCAGCAAGACAGGTCTCATGCAAGGAAGCAGCTCCGTCCCCTTTCTTTCACTTCCCTCATTTCCTAAAATTTCCCCCTTGCTGTTTGCAAATGTCAGAGACGATAATTAGGGCAAATGTCATTTTACATCCTCCGAGCAGACAATTTTCCAAGAGGTAGGCGCTTCCAGCACCGCATCCGCAGGTCGGGTCATGAGCAAGGAGGTAATTTATTACAGAAACATAATTAAAAATTCCCACAGATCCGGAAATGGGCAATTCCTTTATGTAACATGGATCGATTGTTGTAACAAACGCAGTGGGATTTAAGTGCCCGTGCTCCACGCAGCTCCTGCCTGTCTTTAATTGCATCTAGAGCAGCGACTCGGTTAGAGTATCACCTCGCTGGATGTGGGCAGCATTCACTTAATGCCCAACTTCAAATTAATCTGTAATCTTCCAGCGTGTGTCTCCTTGACACGCTTGTTCCATGATTCTCCCCATCCCCCCCCCATATATGATTTATCTATAATGTGATTGATGTCGAGCCGTTGGGTTACACTTCACACAGCATTCCCAGGGGGAAGGATGCGAATTTTAAGGCATCGCTGAGCTTCTCCCGCGGACGGGATCAGACTGAGAAGCGCTCCGGAGCGCTCGGTGCCGGCGCGGCCCCGCCGGAGGATGCTGCGCCCGTCGGTGCGGGGTCCCGGCAGCGGTTGCCACCGCCGCCGCGGAACCGCTCCGGGATGCGCCGGCCGCGACCGGCCCCGCTCCGCGCACCGAGCCCCGCGCTCCGCCGCGCCGTCCGGGGCGAGAGCTCCCGGGGGGCGCATCGACACCCCCGGG
>WEKY01012191.1:222184-242500 GCA_013390045.1 Picathartes gymnocephalus
CCCCCCCCGCGCCGCGCAGGGCTGGGGGCGGCCGCGGCCCCCGCCGGCCGAGCCCCTTCCTCCTCCTCCTCGGCGTGCGCAGGGGCTGCCAGAGCCCCTGGTCCCCACCGGCTGCCCCCGAGCTGCGCTAGCCCCCGGGCCATCGGCCCCGGTGCGGCCCCGCGGGGCTGGAGCGCGGTTCACGCTCCTCCATCCCCGCAAAGCGGCACCGCGGAGCCTTGCCCCGGGTGAGCCCTGTCCCGGCCGCAGGGCTGCGGGTGCCAGCAGCACGGCTGGGCCACCCGGGACTCGCAGCTGGCACTTCTCCTGCTTCCCCGGGCCTCCCGCACGCTCGTCCGGCATCCCGGGGACAAAAATAATGCGATGCTTTGGGTTGGAAGGGACCTTGCAGACCACAGGGACACCTTTCACTAGACCAGGCTGCTCCAAGCCTTGTCCAGCCTGACTTTGGACACTTCTGAGGGTGGGAGATCCGGGTTTCAGCAGCCCCTTCAGTGCTGCTCCCTTGAGAGGGGACGCAAGCGAGACAGGGCCAGCAGATTCATTACACATTCATCCCTCCAGCCAGCAAATAACAAACAAATACCAGCTAATGCTTTACTTTGGGGTGTATTTATCCCAGGCTTAGCTCAAGCCGAGGCTTGTACTCCCCAAGACTTAGTCGCACCAAAGCCAATTTGTCTGGACCGTTAGAGCATTCAGAGTGTCTTTCCTTGAAGTGATTATAGCAGGTTTTCTTTGCTTTCCAAAACAGCCTTTACAAGCCCAATTTGTTGGAAAATAAACAGAAAGAAAGATTAAAGCATTCAGATTTCAAACAAAACAACCAGCAGGAAAAACATTACGTTCGGATTTTTAAAAAAGCGCCGTTTGGATTTTGTTGAACACGCAACTATCGTCACGGAAATTGGGAAAACAACAGCCCCTTGGCCATTTCCAGCCCTCGTGGATTCACTGCAAGCCTTCCCACCTGTAAGCCCCCTGAGGAGCTCACGGAGGGGGTACCCATGGGTGGGAGGTCGCCATTTCAGAGGGGGGACACGGAGAAGCTGCCACGGCTCAGGGTCCTCCATGCCCACCCCGTGTCCCCTGTCCCCTCCCTGCTCCAGGCCACCCACACCAGATGCGCTGTCGTTTTAGTGACGAGCACAGCGAGGCCACTGCCACCTAACCCCTGCCCAGCCCTCAGTGGCAGCAGCAGGAACAGGAACAAACACTGCCTGTTCCGTGCGGGTCTGCCACACCACAGCCTTCCCTCCTCCTCCTCCCGAAGGATGTGCTTCCTCTTCCTCGGTGCTGCCGAGCTCGGTAGCGCCGTCCCCACCCCCCTCCCCAGGCCACCTCAGCGGCTCTGTCACGGCGCGTGGGTGTCCCAGCTGTCCCCACGCGGGCACGTGGCGCTCGCCAGCCCCACGCTCGCAGTCCCGGCCGTGCCACCAGCGTCCTGAGAGGCGGCGAGGCAGCAGCTGGTGCCCACGCGGTGCCCACACACCCCTCCAGGAACCGAGGTGCGTTTCCATCGCCACCTACATCGCCGTACAGATGTTCGCTGGTACTTGGCAGGGAAATTGGTATGCAGGCCCATACCCAGGCAAGCAGCAAAGCCCGGGCTCCGGGGAGCCCGCGCCACATGCCAGGCATCTGCCCCCTTCCCTCCCCCGGCAGCTGCTGCAGGATGGCAGCACAGCCCAGCCCACAGCGAGCTGCCAGCCCCGGAACCTGCTGCAGCGCTCTGCGATCCGACGCGTTGTGTGCTGGTCTCAGGTGTGATTGGTACCCTCCTACACTCGGGAGTGAATGGAACGGGGGTGCGTGGGCTGGCAGGGCACTCGCTGGCACAGCACCCACGGGGCCCCACGGATCTCTGTGTGAGGCATGTGAGCAGGGGGAGTAAATGCTGCTCAGCCGTTCATTTTTAGCTCCCGTGGCTGTTCAGCAGCTCTCGTGAGTTTCCTCACCATCGGCAGCTCAGAGAATCACCCCAGCGCGCTGACCTCCCGCACCTTCCTCCGGGACAGGAGCTGCTGGCAAGGCAGGAAGCAGCACCAGAGTCAAAACTTAAGTCTGGCAGGGCGAGAGCTCAAGCCGGGTCACACTCGGGGAGCCCTGGCGAGTCCTTGAGTCCACTCAGCAGCGCCCCGTTTGCTCCTGCACGGATCGCTCAGCCCCGGCCCTTTGGCAGCTCGCTGAGCCCGGGCACACGTGCGGGGCTGGCAATGCCGGGCTGGCAGCCAGAGCTCCCGGAGCAGGAGCTCCTGCCAGCCCACACCTGGGGCTCAGCTCCTGCCCAGCAGCCAGCCACCCTTTGGGGACATCAGCCTCATTTGGATGCGCACAGGAAGCGCTTGTGCGTCGCCTTTGCGTGCGCGCTCAGCCCGGAAAGCTGGTGCCCTGCTGACAACCAGAACCGCACCGTGAGCTTCGTGTGGCCGCCATGAGGAAAGGCAGGAAATCGCCACAGGAATGGTTTGGGCAGCGCTGACCTGCGCTTTGGCAGCACGGGCGGCTCGCAGGAAGCCAGGCCAGCAGTGCCTGGCGAGGAGAAGCCCGTCTCACGCTCCCTGTAGCCACTGCCCTGCTCACAGGCAGCCAGCCCAGCTGCACGGCTCAGAGGTGAAGCTCACACCGAGGAATTAATTCCCCAGCCCAAATTCCGCGCAAGACGCTGGAGAAATTGTAGTAACACATGCCCAAGCACAGCTTTGAGACCCAAAAGGCTCCTGGAGGAGGGACCTTCTGAGCTTCACCACAGCAGAAATCGCACGGGGGGGCTTTGCTGCCTCTGCTGAGGGCACAGGGCATCCCACAGCCCTTTGTAAACAGCCACACGCTTCGATTTCCCCCTTCCCTGGCATTTGTTCTGCCTCTGGGCAGAATTACACTCAGCTCCAGGCTGCCACAGAGCTCTGGGGGTTACAGCATAGCCCCGTGCTCACACACCCCGTTAGCCTGTGAGGTATTGCCCCCTAAATTCTTCCACCAATGCTCAAAAATCCCGCTCTCCATGCAGGCACACAGAGGAAAACAGCCAAGGCGAGGGTCCCGAGAGCACCCGCACAGGTCCCGGGGTCAGCCCCAGCCCCGTGCTGGGCAGAGGCGCTGCAGCCCGCATCCCCCCGGCCAGGGCACTCCTCTCCTCCCGCCGGGCCCCAGCCCCGCGGCCTCGGCCGCCCTCGCAGACAAATCCCCGGAGGAAGCAGTCATTAAAACAACAGGGCTACTTATCTGCCGCGAGCCGATCGCCACAAAGCGCTTCCCACGCATCGCCAGCTTACCCTCGCAGCACCTCTGCGGCCAGCGGGGCCAGCCCGCCGTGACCCCTGGCTGGACACCCCGTCCCGCAGGGACAAAGACAAGAGCTGCGTCCTGCACAGCCGCCGCTGCCAGCCCGGTCCCACCAGTAACAGGGACAGGCTGTGGGGGTAATTTCAGGATGGGTTTTAGCTGGGCTAGTTATTGCGTACACCTGGGTGGAAAAGTGCTGGACGTGCCTGGGATGGATTCCCTCCAGCGAAACCTGTCCCGGACCCCCGTGCTCCTCCTCCACAGCTGCCCCCAACCCCAAGGCTGGCCCTGTGTGGGTGCTCAGGGGGGGGAAGGATCCCACCCTGCCTGTGTCTGTAACCCCCCTCTGTGCCTCAGTTTCCCCTCAGTGGCAGAGGGAAGCAAGCGGCTGCCACGTGGAGTGGTGGAAGGATAAACGCCGTGGAGGTGGCGAGGAGCTTGTGCCTCGCTAAAAGGCTGCAAACCCCTGGACAAACAGGTGCCAGCAGGTCAACGTACCCAAAAATGACATCCTACCTGAGCCCCCTGACTCTTGCACTACAGTAACAGCTGCTTTTCCATAAGGCACCCCTGGCACTTCTGACTGTGAACAGGCAGTGACACGAAAAGCGGGAACAGTTTTAAACTTCCAGCCCAAGCCATCCTGTGGTTCTGTTCTCTGCGAAGGGCTCCGCGACCCCCGTGCCCAGCGCCCGAATTCCTTGCCGGGCAGCCGGGATGCTCGGCTTCCCAAGGAAAAGGTTCTTTCCCGGCAAGAAGCTGGGATTTGGTTCCCTCTAGTGTCGCCGCACTCCGTTGCTGAGCGGGGACCGGGGACCGGGGACCGGGGCGAGGGGGCTTCGCCGAGGGGAGCCCCGTGCGGGGAGGAGAGCGCGGTCCGGGTCCTCGCCAGCTCCAGGGGCTTTGCAGAGGTTTAGCAAGCTCCAGGGGCTAAATAAGCTGCCCAGGACAGCGGTGGAGGGATTTAAAACAGGGATTTAAAAGACAGATGTGTACAGATGTGACCGCTGGGGACATGGTTTAGTGCTGGCCTTGGCAGCGTTGGTTAATGGACTTTGGTGGTCTTAAAGGTGTTTTCCAACCTCTGTGGTTCCAAGGCGTGGTTCTGAGACACGTGCTCTGGGTTCATGGAGACCCTTCTTTGCTTCCAGCCACATCCCGCTGTAAATTCCCTGTAAATCTCACCGGGAGGCCCCATCCTGTCCATCCCTGGGCTGCACTCCCACAGCATTGCTGCCCCCGGCCATCTCTGCGTGAGCAGTTATTCCCTAATCACCTCCGCTTTGGGGCACGCGCAACATGGAAATGGGGGCTGGAATGTCATTTCCCGGGGCTGCAGGATGATTCCAGCCCGCGGAGCGCTGCTGTCTTGGCTTCTGCTGCTGCTGGATGCTCTGCCTTTCCGCGAGCAGAGCAAAGGGAGGCCGAGGCGCGCCGCTGGCTCCCCGCCAGCCTGGCCCATCTCTCCTCTCTCCAGTGTTCCTCTCTGGCTCCCTGAGTCACCATTTGCCGCTCTCCTCTTTAAACTAACGAGGAGACATTTTGCATTCGCGTTTCCTCATGGGCGAAATGCATCCCTGGCATCACGGAGCAGTGCTGGCAGCCCCTCCCTGGCTGCTGCTCTGGTTCCAGCCCCGCTGCCTCATCTCCTCACATTCAGTCGGGGATGAAGCACAGGGAAAGGCCAAACCACAGCCCTTCTCCCTCGTGCCTGTTCATCCAGAGATCTGCAGAGCAAGCAGGGAATAACCAGTGCCAAGGGCAAGCCGTTTGGGTCTGGAAGCCTTCCCAGAGGAAAAGGGCACTCCAGTTGTCCAGTGTATTATTTACCCAATCCCCTTTGTGCCGCAGAAAAGATTTACTTTGAGAAGATTAGTGGCTCAAGGGGCTGTGAGAGAAATCCTCCGAGATTGCCTGGTTCAGGGGAGAAGGCGAACTCCTCCTGGCCGAGGCCACGGAGCACAGGGAGCACAAGGAAAGGGCTGATGGGGACAGTGACAAACTGTGGGGAGAGCAGGACCCTCTCATCAGGTCAGTGGCAGGAGGAAGGAGACACGGTGGCCTTTTCCGGGGGTGCCCCCAGCTTCTCTCTCCAAAGCTCCAGGGCTCAACATCCAAAACTGTGGAGGCTTGGAGAGCTTCTCTCAGCCCCTCTACCCCAGCACAGGGAGAGCACATTTCCTTTCCTCTATTCCTGGTTCCCAGATTCCCTGGCGCCATCCTGGAGGAGCAGAGAGCTGGGCTGCTCACAGCTGAGCCCTGCCCTCCAAATGTCACACCCAGTGTGCTGGGGCGTGCCCTGCCCTGCCCCTGTCCCCGCTGCCACTGTCCCCAGCCCTGGCTCAGCCCGGGCTGGGCTGTGGGGCTGTGCAGGTGTCCCCAAGCCGTGCAGAATAATGCCATTAATGCCATCTGGTGCCGAGACAGAGATCCCGTGCGGGAGGCAGACGCGGCTTTTCCCTCCCCGTAATCCCCGGAGCCGCGGGGGTTCCGCCTGCGGGGCTCTCGGGGAGCGAAGGGCACGGCTGCAGCCCCGGAGCGCTCAGGAGCCGGGAGGGACGCGACCCCTGGGGCTCAGGGCTGTGGAACCCTGCTGAGGACGGGCTCATTTCACACCCCGCTGCCCCCCTGCCTGCCGGGACCTTCAGCTCCTGCTTTTTGGGGGACACAGCCCCACCACATTCAGTGTGGGCAGCCCAGTTCTGGAGTGACCAAACCCTTCCGTGCTGGTAAACAGGTATTTTTCATAGAATCTCAGGATCATTTAATTTGAAAAACACCTCTCAGACCACCGGCCTCCAACATTAACCATTTTCTCCCTCAGCTGAAGGACTCCTGTCCCTGTCTGAGCTGTGCAAAGCAGCAACGAGTCTTTATTAGTGGGTCAGTGTCAAATCAAAATTATATTCCAAAATAATCTCCTTACTGTGTTAAATAAGCACCTCAGATTAGACAAATTGCACGGATTTTGCCTAATAACCTTCCTCCAGCTAATCCTATTTTTCTGTCAATGTCTGACCTCGATCAAAGCCCAAACCGACCCGGGGAGTTGGTTTCTCCAGCCCGGTTGTGCCGGGAGGGTCGGGGTCCCTGAAGACAGCCCCTTGCACCCCTAAAAAACCACAGCAGCTTCAAGCGAGGGAAGGAAACCCCCTAAATTGGGGTTTCTCACCCAAACCGTTCCCTGGTCAAACACCCTCTGGATTTCGGAGCGTGAGAGCGAGCATCCTTGCCTGAACCCCTCCTTCTCTGCTCGTTCGGGGTGCCCCGAGGCCCCCCTTGGCCCCGGCCTGCAGGGGAAGGGGCGGGGGTGCTGGGGCAGGCTGGGGGGCAGCGGTGGGGCACAGGCAGCCCTGTGCCCTCCCGTCACTAGGTGTCTGTGTCGGGCCAGCTCTCCGCACGCGGAGCGAACCTCCCTCCTCACTCACCGCCCAATTGCGGGGGAGTTTGGCTCCTTTTTTTTTTTTTTNTTGAAGGAGGCGTTTCTGGCTGAATCCGAAGCTGAGAGAGGCCGAGAGCTCCCACAGAGCTCCTTGCTTCATCCCAGCCCCGTTCCTGACCCAGAAGGACGCCTGGATCGCGCTCTGTGGTGCCCTGCTGGGCTGACCTTGGCCGGACACCAGTTCCCCACTGAGCTGCTCCACCTCTCCCCTCCCCAGCACGGCAGGGAGGGATTAAAAAGAGGGAAAATCCCCCAAACGCGTGGGTCAAGTTAAAGGCAGTTTATAAAGTGAAAGCAGAGGGAACGTGAGCGCAAGAAAAGGGAAAAAGAAGAAACCCAGAAGACTGAAATTCTCCTCTTGCCATCCTCAGGTGATGCCCAGCCCCTTACCGGGAAGTCAGGATTGCTCCGCAAGGCAAATGTAACTCACAAACTCCCCCTTTCTGCTCCGTTCCCTTTTCTTCTATACCTGAGCAGGTTCCACTGGTCTGGAATATCCCTTTGGTCAGTTTGGGGCTGTCCTGGCCGTGTCCCCTGCCAGGATCCTGCCCACCCCGGAGTGCTGCTCAGGGGGTGTTGAAGGGACAGCGCTGTTGCTGTGGGAGCAGGAGGAACCAGGACTGGAGTGTTCCCAACACCTTCCCAGCTCCCAGCGCGCAGCCCAGCACCGCGAGGGAGAGAATTAACCCCATCCCAACCAGACGCGAGCGCACGAACAGCCCCGCAGTGCTGCCAGCCCCTGCCTGGGCATCCCACGGGAAAGGCAGATACCGCAGGATCCAGGACCTGCAGCGGGGAGGAGAAACATCCGGAGCAAAGGCAGGGAGGAGGCGGCTGGCTGCTCCGTGCCTCGGGGAACCTTTCCTGGGTCTGGGGTGGAAGACGCCTGCAGGGCAGAAAAGTGTTTGGCGCCGGGCCGGGAGAGTGGGCGATTCGAACGCCTCGGGCACACGGTTTAACCTCTCGGAGCTTGAACTTTATTAGCGAAAAAACTCTTGCTGGGTCTAAGGGAGGGGGAAGCACGAGGGTAATTTGCCTTCTGGCCTTGCGGGGTAATGGATCCGCTGGAGCGGGGTGAGGGGTGGCCACTGGCCAGGACTCCTGGGCTTCGGCTGGAGCTCTGCTTCCACGGTGGCATTGAAGCTCTGGGACAGGAGAGAGAGAGGGTGACCTGGCCAGCGTGTCCCAGCCCCTCTCCTCTCGGGACAGACCCCCCAGAAGTGCTTCCCTGAAGCACGAGTACCCCAAGGTACTCCCAGCACAGGGAGCCTGTCTGCCCGCTGGAGCCTCCTACCTGCACCTACAGCTCTTCCTCGTTCCCTTGTCTGTGGAGCAAAAAGCAAGGGGAGAAGTGTTACAGCGGCTGAGAGAGGGGGGAGCACGGGCTGAAGCCCGTCCCTGTCAGCTGGCAGGACTGGAACAGGCGGGGGAGATGAGGCTGCCAGGAACCCGTGCAACACCCACCTCCTCTTCTTCCTCCCTCCGCAGTGGAACCGCTGGCCTGGGGGCGAGAGGAGCGACTGAGGCCGAGCCTACCCCCACCCCATCACACCCACTGGCACTGCCCAGCCTGCTCAAGCTGTCCCATGATTGAAAATGGTGTTGGTTTTCATGTTTTTCTCCCTAAAATTAGCGGGTGCTGTCCTTGCAGCAGCTGTGACACCGCGGCCACCCTGCACGGAGCGGTGCCGGTGCAGAGCAGGGCCAGAGCACCCAGGCAGGGTCACAGGGTGCTCCGTGTCAGTCTGGGAGCTGCTGAGGTCCGAGGGTTCTGGGAATGCTGGTTCCTCTCTCTGGAAATGTCAGAGTTTTCTCTGCTATTTTTAATGAGTGACCTTCCCTCCGCAGCCCTGGCGCTGGCAGGGAAACACTAAATATTTACGTGGTCTCCCTCCCAACTTGCCCTGTGCTGGGAGCGTGCCTGGATGGAAAATTCCCAGGCGGCCCCGGGGGCAGGCTGTGCCCACCCCTGGTGCTGTGGGGCAGGGCTGGTGACCCCCAGCCCCCTCCCGGCAGGAAGAGGGGGCTGAGCGGAGCACGAAGCGGAGCCCAGGGGTATCCAGCCCACCCCCGCACTTACTGAGGATGATGAGGAGCCCGATCACAAAAGCCACGACGGCGAAGATCAGCCCCCCGTTGCGGATGGTGTCATAGTCTGGGGAGGAGGAGAGCCAGGTGTCAGCCCAGCCCGAGCGCGGGGCTGAGCCCGCAGCACAGAGCCCATGGCAGAGCGGCAGGGGGCTGCCCGCCCCCCTGCCCGCAGCCCCGGCCTGCCCGGGGCACGCACTCACCATAGCTGAACCTGTCCTGGCCCTGCTCGGGCACTTGCTCTGAAAAGAGGAGAAACTCCAGTGAGAGCCACGTCCTCGCAATGTGGAGGTGGGAGAGACGAGGATCGAGGACTGCAAGTGAGGGTGCTGTGACTTCCTTGGCGCGCAGCTGAGCCAGGGAAGTCCTGGGTCTCACCCCGGGAGGTTGAACGTCCTTGGCGAGCTCACGGGATGCACTTGCAGGCTGCATTTGCAGGATGCTCGGGAGCCTTCGAGCTCCAGGAGAAGCTACAGGCAGGCACAGGGCTGCGCTGCCCTCGGGAAGTGCCATTGCCTGCAGGACTCCATCCACGGCTCTGTCCCCTCAGTGCACAGACCTGAGCAACCCCTCAGGCTCACACCTCGCACCAGATGCACCCCAAAAACCCTCCCATGTCCGCGAGCTTGTCACCTTGCCACCTCTCCAGCCACCTTACCTGACTGCACAACCCTCTGCCAGGAGCGGTTTGGAAGGAGAAATCACCCCAAGAAGCCAAACGCCAGCTGGCACCGACGTGCCACAGGGCTGCGGAGCTCTGAGGATCCATCCCCACCCCAAAATCCTCATCGAGAGCTCCCCTCGTGGTGGGAGGGACCAGCCCTGCTGCTCGCATGGAGATGTCCCCGTGGAGGTGTCTGTCCTTACCGTCACCCATGGCCTCGGCGTGTCGTTCGGCAGGCGCCTCGCTCTGCGAGTGGGCACCCACGGGAAAGCGCATTAATTGGGAGACAAACCTCATTAAACATTAATGGCCTCGGTGTAATGTTTATCGCAGTCACGAGGGGAGGCACAGGGCTCCCGCCCACCTTTGGGAAAGCGGGAGGGGAGGGAAGGGCAGGGGCAGCACCCACCGTGCCAGCCGCTGGGAAGGGCTGGGCACCCCGAGCTGCGTGTCCTTGTGCCAGCCCTCCCTCCCCTTGCCATTGTCAGCCCTACCGGCCTTCACCTCCCGCGGTGGTGACGAGCCGAGGGATGGGCTCAAACACAGGCTGTGACTGCCTTTCGCTGGAGAGGAGCGGGCAGCACGCCGCGTCCTCCCAGCCTGGCACCGAGGGTGTCCCTCGGCCGGGTCAGCACCTCCGTGCCATCCCCGAGCCATCCCGGGGCCCAGCAGCGCCCCGGCACCGCCATGCCCGTGGTCCATCCCTGCCGGCAGCGGGCACGGGGATGCCGTGCCCTTCCCTGGCGGTGCCAGCCCCGGGCCCGGCGGGGCCAGCTGCCGGGAGCGCTGTGCAATCCAGTTTGCTCTAATCTGGCCATCAGCGAGCGGGAGTCACGCGCCCAAGCCGATTAACGCCGGGCTGGCCGGGCTGGGGGGAGCCGGCCCCGAGGGACGCTCGCCTCGGCCGGGCTTGAGCAGCGCGGACACCCGGAGCCCGCGGCAGCCCGGCCCCGGTGCCACGGGGTGCAGCCAAGCCCCGGGAGGGTGCTGCGTGGGGCCGTCACTGCTGTCACGGTGCCCTGGCAGCGCTCAGCATCCGCCGGAGGGGCGCGCCAGCGGCCCGGCACGGCGGCTCCCGAAAAGCCGAGGCACAAAAGTGTCCGTGGCCGCGCCCCCCCGCTCCCTTCCCACGGGCTCCGGCTCTTGCTGAGCTGCAGAAGGGAGCAGGAGGGGGCTCGGCCGGCACAAAGCCCGGCTGTGCTGCCCAGGGCGCTGCCCCTGCTCCCTCGGCCCCAGCCCGGCCACAATGGGACGGCGTGGGAAGCTGCCAGGCTGCCCTGGGAACGCCACGGCCCTCGAGACAACACAGGCAGGCACCGATAGAAACGATATTTTATTCCTTTCCCCTTAGGTCACAGCACAGAACACACCAGCCCTCCAGCACAGCAGCACACTCGCCTATTTAAAAGGAGACACAATAGCTCAGTTTATTTTACAACAGTCAGGGTTTGGCCATTTTACACACCACAGGGAGCTCTTTGTCTCGTGGCAACACCGACGGCACACTGGGGACAGCACGGGCACTCCGACGGGACACACACCGCGACACTTGGGGGCCGGCCCGGGGGTCTGCTCTGCCCAGGAGCTCTCTGCAACAGCCAGGACGGAGGGAAGGGACACAACACAAGAGACACGGTCCCTCTGCCTGGCACAGAGCTTCCCGGGGCCACCAAGTGATGCCAAGCATGCAGGGACGCAGCCCACGCCGGAAGCAGGGCCACCGCGGTGGGCTGGATGCAGCAGAAATGCCTCTCAAAACCATCCTGGAGGACAAGACCCCCTTCCCTGTGTGGGGAGGGCACCCTGAGGGGTTTCAGTGCAGCCCTGGGGACCCCCCACGGCTGTCCCCACCTGAGCTGGCAGTCCCCAGCCCCAGCCGAGGCTTTGCCTGCCCAAGGATTTGGGGAAGGGCCAAAAATCACAGGTGTGCCTCTGACCCGTGAGAGGACACAGGGTGACAATGGCCTCTGGGCTCAGCACGTTGTCACAGCGCAAGCTCAGGTGTGCAAAAGCCCCGAGAATCACTCGGTGCCACTCGCTGCTGCTCCGCGGGGAGAAGGGACAGCTGGCACCGGGGGTGACACGGAACCACCACGGGACAACACACAGCACTGACGCGGGTGGCACAGGGAGGGACAAGGCATCAGGAGGGGCAGGGAGCACCAGGAGGAAACGCCGCTGCCCCCTCCCTGCCGGAGACAAGCACGGACAGGATCTCTGTTTCTCTTTAGCCCTCAGACTGTGTCACCCACCCAGCTCTGGTTCGTGGGCAGGAGCTGGTTTGTGCTGGTTAGCGGGGTCACCGCTGTGCTGCTGCCCTCTTTTCCACAGTGTCACCGTGCTGGGGACCTCACGGGCTTCTCTGCCACCACGGCCTTGCCTCTCACTTAAAGCAGCATCCCACAGGTTTAACCAAGGACAGAAACGGGAGTGCCAAGCAGGAGAGCTCCCTCCAGCCTTGAATCCAGCACCCCAGTGACCCCAGCGAGGAGCGTTGAGCCACGGGATGTCCCTGCCTGAGTCACCCCCTCCACCATGGCTGTTTTTAGGCTGGGGGCATGCAGGGGGTTATTGCTGAAATGGGGACGGGTGGCCCTGAAATGTGTGGGCAGGTCCCCAGGGCGCTGCAGGTCCCCAAGCCCTGCCCAAAGCCAGGGGGGCCGTGCTGCTGGCACTGGGCAGCGCACGGGGGTCCCTGCCCCACAGCCCGCACTCCCTGCTCCCAGGCGTGGAGGGCAGCGCCTGCCAGGTCCTACAGAGCCCGAATCACACGCACAGCACGAGAAAGGTGAAGAGAAAGTCACGGTTACAACATCAGCAACAACTAGCCCTAGAGGTAATGATCATCTCACAGCAACATTACACACCACGGGAGGCTGAGAGGGCGGTGAGCGGAGTTTAGTCGGGTTAGGAAACGGAGAACCGGTGCTGGAGCACAGAGGGGGACACGGACACGGCAGCTCCGCCTCTCCTGAGAGGGACCTGCTGCTGGGGTTTCAGTTTCCTCACAGGCTGCGGGCATCTGCGCTCCGAGTGTCCGTCCTCGGGTCTCTGGGTCTGCGTGGGGGGCAGAGCAGCGGGTCAGGCTTTCCCCACACAGGGGTTGGACCCCAGCAGCACAAACTGCCAGCACGGGCTCCAGCCTTCCCCCTCTCCAAAGCAGGGCACAGCCCAGGAGGTCGGGGAGCTCAGAGAGAGATGCCCCGAGGGACTCACACCCAGATCTCTGAACACCCTAAAACCAAAACCACTGCGGGGTGGAGGAGCACGAGGAAAGGAAGTGTAACACAAGGGAAAATCCGGACAGATGCTTCCTGTTCCTGCTGGGCTGCCTGTGGACACTCAGGACCTTGCCAGCACTGTGAGTTTCCTTGCTGTGGACTCCAGCAGTGCTCGCCCCCTACCCCATCCCAGGGATGCAGAGCTGCCCAGTCCCCTCTGGTCAGCGCCCCACATGTCCCAGCTGTCCCTCCCATCCTGATGTCCCCACGCAGCCTGCCCTGGGACTCACCGCATGGCTCCTGCTCAGTTCTCTGCTTTCTGTGCCGCCGTCGCTGCAGAGGGAAGAGCAGAGGGGTTTGCGGTGCCTGCCCAGCGCCGGGAGGGGGCTGTGACACGGGGCAGTGGCACAGTGACAGCAGGACAGTGCCCTTACCGTTCGAGGTGATCAGGTTCTCCGCCTGAGCCTCCTCGTCCCCTGGAGCCCTGCAAGGAGAGGAGCACGGTGAGGGCGGTTGGGATCTGTGCTCCATCCCAGCAGCCTGGTGGGATGGCCAGGAACGAGCACTGGGAGCAGGCAGAGCTGCTCCCCCAGCTTTGGGCACCCCAAAGGGGCACCTGGAGAGCGCAGCCCCTCTGCCAGCTGCGGGAGGGAGCCCGGGAGGATCGGAGCAGAGGGGCTTTCCAAGGGACATGGTCCCCACCATCCTCACCTGGGCTTCTGCTTGAAACTGCACCTGCACCTCCTGCCTGCAAGGGGAGAGAAGCTTCGTGAGCGTGGCCGAACGGGGAGTGGGATGTGGCCTTTCCCAGTGCCCCCCAGCATGGGAACAGCCCCTGCTGCCCCGGCACCCACCACATCCCCCACTTACTGAGGATGAGGAGAATGCCCACGGTGAACAGGACCACGGCGAACACCAGCCCCCCGATCCTCAGGCTCTGGTAGTCTGCGAGGGGGAGACACAGGGCTCGTTCCTGCTGGCTTCAGGGAAGGGGGCAGCTCCTCTGCTCCCCACGGCACACCCACCCCAACACCTGGCTCACTCACCATAGTTAAAGGGATCCTCCTCCTCCTTCTCCTGGGTGGCCACTGGAAATGAGCAGACAAGGGGGGTGAGGCGAGTGAGCCCCTGGCAGCTCCCCACAAACTCTGGGCTCTCACAGTGCTGCCCCACGCCCCACTCCAGCCCCCTTGGATCCGTGTGGAGGCTGTTCCCCCGAGTTCCCCAGGCGTTTCCCGAGCTGTGTGTGGGAAGCACCGGGCACCTACCGTCTGCCACGGCCGCTGGCACCAGCAGGGAGCACAGGAAGATGAGCACTGCCTCCATGGCTGCTGTGAGAGAGGGGAGAGGAGGGTGTCAGCACCCAGATGGCTCAGGGAGGGCACTGGGACAGAGCCAGGGAGCACAGGGGAACTATAGAAAACCCACAGCCGGCTGTGTGGGCAGGCAGAGCCAGCCCAGGCCACGGCAGAAGGAGGCAGGCTGGTCCTAGGAAACACTCAGGATATCTGGTACCATCGCTGTGCCCAGCCCAGCAGCTCAAAGGCAGGAGAGGAAGGGTTTGAGCAGCCAGACAGGCTTTTTTTTTTTTTTGTGGGGTTCTGTGATGTATTTTTGACCATCTTCACTTGGCATAAATCTCCGTGCAATCTCAAGTTTGCTCTGCAGGCAATGGGGCCAACACCCCAACAATTCCATCCTGTGCCTGAGAGCGGTGTCCAAACGCTCCTGGAGCTCTGACAGCCTTGGGAACGTGACCATTCCCTGGGGAACCTCTTCAGTGCCCCAGCACCCTCTGGGGGAAGAAACTTTTCCTGATATTCAACGTAAACCTCCACAGAGATGAAAAAAAAAAGAGAGAGAGGCTGGATTTACAGTTACCCTAGTTTCCTAAAACACTCAAGCCTAAATCCCTCTGTCTTTGGCAGAACTTGACACAACTTAACCAGTTTGCTGAATATTTCCAGCCTCCTAAACTGGGACAGACTCCACTCGCATTTGGGATTATTTTTTTAATGCAGCACTTTTCAATTAAAAACTTTCTCAAGAAGATTTAAGAGACACCACGGAAGAAGAGGCAAGAAGAACAATTTTAGTTTACCCTTTCTACACCTGCTCTTAAAACTTCATTGGTTTTGAGCATCCCAGGGCTCCTCTGAGCACGGCACGGCACGGACCCGGCCATCAGCCCCCGGCCCGGTCCCTGGGGATGATTTGTCCCAATTAGCATAGCAATTACACTCCCACAATGAGGCCAGTGGCCCTGGTGGGACGTGAGCTCAAAGACGCGCTTGCCCTCCGGGCTCCCTGCAGCAGCAAGGAGAGACCATAAATAATCTCAGTGTCCCCTCCCAGCGGAGCCTGTCCCTGTCCCCTCCCCGGGAACACCCGGCCGGAGCGCGGACCCTTCTCCCCGGCTGCCAGGACGCCGTGCCCGGGCTGTGACGCTCCCTGCCAGCTGGGGCAGGGGGAGGTGTGCCCGGCTGCATTCGGGGTGGGCACCTTCGCTGCTGGGCCCGACCTGGCACCGCTGCCCTGCCAAGGGAGGGCATTGCTACCCACAAACTGCCGCCAGCATCCCTTCTCCAGCTCCCAGGGGACAGCAGGGGACAGGGGGGAGCTGCTCCCTGTCCTGCCAGCTGGCACGGCGCCCTGCAGACCCGGTCGTCCGCTGGCACCTCGTGCCGGGAGGAGAGGGCTGGGCCGATGCAGCTCCTCCGAGGGCGGGTGGTGGTGGCAGGGTGGCCGCTGTCCCTCTGTCCCCGCAGTGCCCCGGGGCTCTGCTGTCGGTGTCAGCGGTGCCAGGCAGTCCCCGCCGTGCCCCGGCGCCGGGCTGGGTGGCCATACATGGTCGGGAGCACGGAGAGGGCTCGCTGCTGGCTCGGGAGAGCGAGGGGGGTTATCGGGAGCCCTGCGCGACGCCGATAGCGCCGAGCGCCAGAGCTGCTGCAGCTGCTGCGCTGGATTAGTGCCGATAAGGAAGGGGCCCTGGACACAGCAGGAATTCAGCTCGCTGACGGACGCAGAGCCGCTATTCAGCCCCTCCGGAGCCTGACCTGATTCCGACGCAGCCTCCAGCCCAGCCCGGCCCCGCTGCCAGCGGCGGGGACGCAGCTCAGCTGCCCCGGGCCGGAGCCCCGGACACCGAGGTCCCCCAGACCCTGCCGCGGCCCCTTCTCCCAGCTCGTGCTCCACTCTCCCAGGACTGGCGCGCATGGAGCAGGCTCAGCAATGCCCACCAGCTCTTGGCTCCGCGGCTTTTCCCAGAGCTGCCCTTGGGAGCCAGTTCCCATTGCACTCACAGAGGAGGCCGCCCCACCAACATTCCCAGAGCCCGCCTTGTTCACCATGAGCAGCATCCCACGAGAGCTCCCACCCTTCCCTCCCCTTCCACGATCTGCCGTTCCGAGGGCGATGTGTTTATCCCAGCACTGGGGGGTTTCATCCCCCTCTGCTGCAGCTGCTGGGCTGCACCGGAGCATGCCCAGACAAACCCCCTCGTTTGCTGAGACGCAGATTTTGGGCTAATTACCAGGTTTTAGAGACACGCACAAAGAACCCGCAGCTGGTGACACAGTCACTGCGAGCTGCACATGCCCTTTCTCTCACGTTCTTTATCTCTTCACCACCGAGGCTGCGAAATCAGTCATTTTACCCCCACGAGGGGTCTGTGTGTGCACAAGGGCTGTGACCCAGGTCACGCTTCTGTGCCACGATCAATATTAATTAGCTCCCACATTTCTCAAAAAAATAATCAGATTTTTACCGTTTTGCTGCTATTTGCCTGCTACTGGATCATTCCCTGAAGGACATACTTGGGGAATTCCTCATTATTCCCTGTCCCGAGCCCCTCCACGTGGCACTGGGTCCTGCCCAGCCACACACACACCCTCCAACCCTTCGCTCAGCCTTTGGTTTCTCGCACGTAGCGCGGCAGAGTTCACTGCTGGGCCGAGCCAAGCACGCAGCACACATATGTTCTTTGTTTTTCTATCTCAATTCCTAGAATTCACACACTTCCGAGCGCTCAAACTTATCTCGGCACGAGTGAACCGCCAGGCTTGGCAGTGTCCCTGCTCCAAAGGCAAACACGGAGCTCCACAGTGCAAACGAGCCCAGCTCTCCTCCAAGGAAGCAGATGCCTTGCAAAGAGCCACAGGTTTTTTGGGTTGCTCCAAGCTGGCTCACCCACTTCTTCCTGAAGCTGAAATAAAGTGAGAAGAGCGAGCAGTACTGAGGGTTTGGCGTTTTCCCCGCTCCCGCCTCCCCTCCTGCTGAGCCCAGCTGCGCCTTGGCACAGGAGAGGAGAGGGAAACCAGCAGCTGCCACGTCCCACAGCCCAAAGCTCTCCCTGCTTCCTCCCCACTGGTGACACAACGTTTGGAGTCACCACCCCGGACACCACGGGCAGTGGCAATGCCTGTGACTTGAGCCAGAACACGGGGGTTTCCTGTTAAAACTGCGAGATCCGGCAAAACACGGGGAGAGGTGGAGGGGCACAGGAGCGGAGCAGCGGTGACCAGAAGTCCCCTTCCCTCCCGTGCCAGCTCAGCCTGCTGCCTTTTGAGGGCAACCTGACATTTCCCCACACTTCCCCATCTCCTTAGAAGAGCCGGTGGTAGGAGGAAGCAGCAGGAATTTGTGAGAGGCTCAGAGGGAAGGAAGCAGCGAGACGGAGTGAGGAAGTACACGGAGTGAGGAAGTACACGGAGTTTGCTGGTTTTTGGGAGGATGTGGATGAGAGCGGGCTGGGGGACGAACCCAGCGCTGCCACAGGCAGCCAGGGCTGGACCTGCCCCATGGTGAAGGTCAGTTTTCCCTGCCCAGCACAGCCAGCGGTGACACCATCCAGGCAGGGTGACAGTGGCAGGGCCACCCTGGAGCTGGGAGCCACTCGCACCCAGGCGAGCCGGCCGGATGATTCACCGCCCCGCCGCCGCCCTGCCACGCACACAGCCAACACTCCCTCCATGCAGAGCACTGCCACAGCTCCTCCTCAGCCTCTTCCTCCTGGATAATCCCTCCTCGCCATTCCCACGCCGCTGGTTTGGTGTGCGTGCGTGCGTGGAGCCCTGACGAGGGAGAGGAGCGGGCAAATCCGGGCAGACAGAGCCAGCCTCTCCTGCCTGGCTCAGCTCTCTGCAGCACGGCAAATCCTGCCAGAGCAAGGCAGGTGAATTTGTAATGCTGTTGGATCTCCAAGTCCCCTTTTCCTTTTCATTGTTTCGCATAGATCTGCCCTGTCAAGTCTCAGCCATCACAGCGCAATTCCGGGCAGCCTCCGCCTTCCGTCAGGAGTCCTCAGGGCATCTCCCGAAGATCAGACCTAGTTAAAATCTCTGGTTTCTGTGCAAAGCCCCCCAGACCGTGACAGCAGCGCTCCGTTGCCCGGGGCGTTTAAGAGCGTGCATGTGTGAATGGACATTTCCAGCTCTGCATGGATGTGCTCTTCTGCCATTTCACGTCAGCATCAATCTGCCTATTAATGTGCCTGTTGTTGTGCCTCGTGCTTCTAAATGAGGGAGGAGAGGAGATTTCCAGCCCTCGCCATTCCGGTATGGACGGCCCCTCCCAAATCCGGTGCTGATTCAGAGGCTGATTGGATGGGAGACACAAACCTGGCTTTACTGCAGTCTGACTGTCTCTTTTGCAGGTTTGGGGTGTCTCTGAGTGCTCCACCCCTCACCTGTACCCCGGAACTCCACTTGCCTCCTGCAGGGCTTCTTCCAGCCTCATGGATCTGACCCTAAACTACCGAGGAGCCTCAGCCAAGACTGCCTGGCCTTGTGTGGCTCAGCACAGTCCCCAGCCCCAATGCAACCCCAATGAGGCAGCGAGGCCAATCCTTCACCGGGGCAAAGCTCCGGTGCAAACCCTGCTGAGCTAAAGGCTGCCTGGCCAGGGAACCCAACTCGGGCTCCAGCAGGCAGAAAACATCACCACCACCTCCCACAGGAGTCTGCTGCTCCTGATCCCTCCTGATTTGATCAGCAGATCACCAGGGGCTGTAAACCTGACCGTGCACCTGCCTGGACCGTCCCATCCTCCCACCACACCCTCGCTTGGCCCCACAGCGGCTGAACGAGCCCGGGCTCTGCAGGGGCATCAGCCACGGGAATCCCACAGGTGAGACAAAGGAGAGGTTCCCTGGAGGATCCCAGTGGTGAGAGCACCCCAGAGCTCCAGAACAGCCTGACAGAGGAGCGTGCTAGAAGCTGTTCGAGGCTCCCGTGTGTGCTGGGTACCACAGCACTGCCACGCTCCGCAGCACATCAGAGCGGACATTTTCTCCCTTCTCTCCTCTGCTGTCACCATCAGCCGCGACCACCGCCAGCACGAGGCAGACAGCGGGGCTGTTGTCACCACCAAAACTGCCCCAGGCACGCAGTGACGGGCAGGTGGGACAGGGCAGGACAGAACAGGACAGTGCCACGCTGTCGGTGCCAGCAGTGCCTTCTCCACGCTCAGGGATGCAACAGCTGCAGAGCTCAGCAGCCTCTTTACACCCTGCAAACACAAACAGCCTGAAAGGCAAACACGGGGGAACAGCTGGACGCAGAGCTGCTGGTTGGCTGTGCCAGGGAGTGTCCCCCGCACCTGGCAAAGGTCCACCGTGTTTTACCTGAATGGGTACGTTGAGACAAAGCAGATAAAATTTCCAGGTGAGCGTGAGGCACGAGGCTGATGGGAGGAAGGCAGACTCAGACCTTGCAGGCACAGGATATCCTCCAGCAGGTCCCAAACATGCTCTAACAGGTGGCCTGGCTTGGCAGCCATGGCACTTCATGCTGGCAGCTCTCCCTTGTGCACTCCACTCCTCTTTGGAGCCGCGCTCCAGTTGTGCATGAGTGGGGATTCTCCGGGTTTGTGTTTGTTTCAAACTGGGAGCAAAACCACCCGGCGCGACTGAAAATCCCAGCGGGACCCAGCAGCATCTCAGAGCACTGCGGGCTTGCCAAAATGGGTGCTCCATTCTGATCCACACACGGCTTTCCCCGAGAGGCTGCTCCTTCACGCTGCTCATTCACATCCACACAAACCACCTGTCACTTTCCCTCCCACAGAAATATCCCTGCAAGATCCAAGTTCCACCACATGGACTCCAAAATCCGTTTCTTTGGAAGCATTAATTACACACCCTGAGAGACACGCTCTTCCCTTCCTCCGTACGCCTTCCCGGGATGAGGCGCTTGGCTGTTTACGCGCGGTGTTACTCCAATATTGAACAACAGGAGCCAGAGCGCTGCCAAGGGCTGCGGGAGAGGGATCCCCCGGCCCCCCGGGATCCCCCCACTCCCCGGGATCCCCCCGCTCCGCACGGCCCCGCCAGCCCGGGGAGCAGCGGGCGTGCTCCGGCTCTCCCCGCGGTGCTCTCGGGGGGGGGGGCCCGCCGGGGCATCCCCCCCAGCACGGGGGGCTGGTAACCAGGCAACGGTGGGATACGGGAGACCGCGGTACCCGGCGTTGCCATGGCAGCCGCCGGGGCCGGGATGCGGGAGGGTCGGGGCGCGGGGCGATGCCCCGGGGCAGCGGGGCGGGGTCCCGGTCGCCTCCTCGACGGGAGCGGGCTGGGGCTCGGTACCGCACCCCGGTACCGGGGCACGGACCCCCGAGCG
>WEKY01012191.1:242556-285086 GCA_013390045.1 Picathartes gymnocephalus
GTGCCTGCGGGGCGGGGGGCGCGGGCTGCGGCAGGGGCGCGGCCAGCACGGCCCGGCCCCCGGCGGCTCCCAGATCCCCCCAGAGGAAGGCACGGGGATGCTCAGGGGCGTGGAGCCCCTCTGCTCTGAACACCGCTGGGGGTGAGAAGAGAAGCTCCAAGGAGCGCTCAGAGCCCCTTCCGGCGCCTAAAGGGGCTCCAAAAGAGCTGGAGAGGGACCTGGGACAACGGATGGATTGAAGGGACAAGGGGGAATGGGTTCACTCTGCCAGAGGGCGGGGTTAGGTGGGATATGGGGAGGAAATCCTTCCCTGTGAGGGAGGTGAGACCCTGGCACAGGGTGCCCAGAGAAGCTGTGGCTGCCCCGTCCCTGGAAATGTCCAAGGCCAGGTTGGATGGGGCTTGGAGCAACCTGGGACAGTGGAAGGTGTGGCAGGGATATGGAACTTGATGGCCCTGAAGATCCCTTCCAACCCAAACCATCCAGTGTTTCTGTGGTTCTACAAAAGCCCTGGTGCCTGCAGGGTGCAGGTGTGGGGGGAAATGCTCACCTGGCTGTCCAACATCCCTTCCCACAGCAGGGCAGGCCTGGACTCTGCCCTGAGCTCTGCTCTGGGCGTGGGGGGAGCGAGGAACAGCCTGGGAGCAGAAAACACACACAGGTGAACTGGCAAACGCTGCACAGAAGCTCTGCTGTCCTGCTGCCTCCTGAGTGCTGGGAAAGGGGCTGCCAGGCTGCCAGGCCAGGTGCCCAGCTCACAGGGCTTCAGTCACGTCACTCAGCCAATCTCAGGGTCAACCCAAGTCAGGGTGGGCAGCAGGGCCACTTCCAGCCTGGTGGTGGTGGCACCTGTGTTGGTTTCAGGCACATCCAGGAGCTTTTACCTGCATTTCCTGCCCCGAATCCACCAGCATTTGGCAACTGCAGAAAACCAGGCCTTTTGTGAGCTCCCCGGGAACCAGGGCACGCTTCAGCCAGCCAGGGCAAACTGCTGTGTGACAGAAGGGCTGGACAGAAAGCCCTGTGAAAAGCTCTGAAAGCCCTGACGCAGAGCTGTGTGGCAAACCCCAGTTCATCCCCATCAGACAGCCAGGCGTGTTGGGAGGAGTGATAGGGGCAGGGAGATCCTGGTTCAGCTCAGGGTGTCAGATGGGAAGAGGGTGCTGGGGGCACTGCCAGGCAGCAGCTGAGAGCCAGGGGCACCACTCCCTCCCAGGCCGGACTGGCACGCCTCTGTCTGCCTGGCTCCTGCTGCTGCCCTGGAGAGCCATTTCTTCCTGGAAAAACACCTCAGCAATGCTCTCACCACCGAGCTGGCTCATCCCCTTTTAACTCCAACGCATCTCAGATGGAAATCAGGCACTGACGGCACCGTTCCACAGCCATCTCCCTGGTTCCAGCAAAACAGAAAAAGAAAATAAACCAGCACTGGCATTTCAAGGCAATTATTCAAAGGACCAAGAGATACAGGCCAACACCGAGGAGCTGGAAAACATCAAGGGCCTCTAATGCACGAGGATAACAGGATAAGGCTGTCAGTTACCCTGCAGAGAGGGAGGCAGGCATCAAGCCATTCTAATCAAGTTTTGGGCTTCTCTGACCTTATCTGCCTCTCAGCTGTCATTATCCACAGCACACAGTAAAACATTCAGGTGTGACCGTGCCCTCAGCACAGATCCCCATGCAGCAGCAGCCAGGACACAGCTGGATGTGCTCCATGCTCTCCTTCCTGTGGTTCTTTATTTACAAATTCCCAAGGAGCTGCCCAAAGTGAGTAGAATCGAAAAAATTAGGAGCATAGATTTTTTTTTTCCTGTGCAAACTCAGGTAAAATAAAGACCCCAGTGTGAATGTGGGGAGGGAAGAGGAAAAGCAGCTCCAGCAGTCGCTCAGGGTAAACATCTGCTCCCCAGAGCTGTGCTGCTGGAGAGGCTGCACTGAGCTCCAGCTTGTCTTCTGGAGAAAATTGGGCCAAAAGTAATGCGGAGGGCAGGCAGGAGATGCTGATTTATGCTAACACAGGGGCTGGGCTGATCCCCTCAGCTGTCTGAGAGAACAGGAGCATTGCCAGCAGCTCCAGCAGGGCATGATTTCATCTGGAGCAGGAGTCTCCTCCCCGTGGGTTTGGGGCAGGGATGGAGCCACTCGCTCTCCAGAACCTCCCCCTCCAATTTTAAGGTCCCTCCCTGTAAAGCCAAGGTTGGAAATTTCCTGTTCAGTGGCAACGCAGCCCTTGGCCCCATCAGGGAGAGTGGAGCAGTGACAAAAGCTGTGTTTACCCCAAACCCATCCTTTCCCATCAGGTCCAAGTCATTCCTTGTGCCCTGGATCCCTGCAGGAGCGGGGATGGAGCAGTGGCTGCCCTGCAGCTCCTTCGCTGCCCCGTCCAGCCCAGCCCCAGCTGAAGTCCAGCGACTCCCTGCCAAGTGGTGATGTTACTGACCGTGGAAGGGAACCAATCCCCAACCAGAGGAAAAGCATTTTTGCAGAGAAACATCATCGCTGAAACCCTATAAACAAATGTGTTCTGACACAGCAGAACAAAGAGCTATAAAAGGAGAGATCGGGGAAGCCACGGCTCATGGGCGGTAGTTCATGTGGTGCCTGCCAGGCTGTATTTTTGTAGTTTGTGTCCCTTTGGGATGCTGGACTCTGATTTCCAGAGCACAGAGGAACAGCCCAGCCAGATGTGGGGCCATGCTCAGCGCCCCTTGTCTCGGACAATGCTCCGGAGCAGGATATTGAGCAAGCAAAGGGATTTACAAGAGCCACAGGTGATGGCCTGGGCTGTCCCAGGAGCTCCTCGGGGCTGGGCTGGCACTCACCACGACTCTGCTCCCCCAGGGGATGGACAGTGCTCCGGGAGCGGGGGCAAAGTGGTGTCCAAGGCATCTGTTTCGTCTGCACAGCGTTTGGGAGCAGCACGACAGCCATGGCCAGGCTTCCCTGGAAAATAATCACTCCTAATCTGCTTAGAAAACTTCATCCCTCGGGAAAACACAGCAGACCTGCCCCTGGGGCTGGGGGAGACACTGCTGGATGGCAGGTTTAGAAGAAATAAATTAAATTTGTATTAGGGGCTGAAAGTGTTTCTCTGCTCTTTCAGAAGAGAAATAACCCCTGAGGAGGAGAAATCCACAGCAGAGAAAGTCACACACGTGCTGAAATATTACCATTACTGGTCCCAGGAACACAGCTCCGACAAGATCAGTTCTTACTGGGTTCCAGTTTTTAGGTTGTTCCTTCTCAAATGATCAATTTCTCCAGCAAGAAACCACTATGAGCTGCTGATTCCAAATCTGGACAAACCTAAGCTGGCTCCGTGACTTAAGGCTCACTGAATTCTCCACTTTAACCAGACCCAAACAAAACAGGGATGTGAGGCAGGGCCCTGTCTCTTCCTCGGGATCAGCTGCTTCTGATTATGGAAAATCGTGTTGCCGTCACGGCTGCACAGGCAGGGCAGTGACTGCAGCATGTCCAGCCCGGCTGGGAGGGGAGCAGGAGCCCCCTGCTCCCCTCTGGAATTCAGCAGGCTTGCCGGGGTCCTTTTCACACGTTGGCAACAATCCCCTGGGCCCTGTACACTCTGTTCTTCGTGGGCAGCTCCTGCATCCGCGCGAGGTTTCTGGGCTGCTGCTCCGAAAAGGGATTTGAGGTCAGGCTGCTTGGTGCTTCCCAAAAGGCACCGACTCCCTGCCCTTGTTTCAGTTCAGGTCCAGGGCAGCCACCCAGCCCTGCTGCAAATCCACCAGAAGGGAAGCAAAGCCAGGAATTCACCCAGCCCTTCCCACCAGCAGGCAGGTGGCAGCCCCAGTCCCAGGGAGGGGCAGGTGCTTTCTGCACACCCAGAACCGGCCCTGACCTGCTGTCCCAAAATCCCACACAAACCACAGCTGCCCATAACCTTTTCCAGGGGAAGTGGGCAGTGCTGGGAAGCCAGGGGATGTTCCCAGCACCTGAGCAGCCTAAAACCTCCCTTTTCTCCCAGCCACCAGCAGGAACCCAGAGCGTGAAGGGCAGGAAGGGCCACTCCATCACTGGCCTCGCATGCCCAGGGATCCTTGGCACATCTCTGCCTCCTTTCCAACCCATCCCAAAGAGCCATCTCCACGTGGGGCACTACCAAAACATTTATTAGAAGAGTGCAGGGTGGCCAGGCTCCACAGGACCCCCCCTGCAGCTGACCACGGGGCTGGGGAGGGGAGCAGGCAGCCTCAGCTCACCCTGGGGACCTCCCCAGCATCCACAAGGAGATGCAGGCACTCGTTTCCTCGAGGGCAAAGAGTCGCTGCTCAGGCGTGGGCAGGGAGGGCGGGCTGGCCGTGCAGGCAGGAGGCAGCGCTCGGGCACTGCTGAGCTCACAGCCGGGACATCTAGGGCTGGCTCACAGCGGGCACTGCCCGGGGCGGTGATTGCTCTGCACCACCCTCCAGCGCGGCCTTAGGCTCTGTCCCAGCTGCCACAGCCACCCCCAGAGCTGCCTCACGCCGCTGCCAAAAGCTCCCCGGAGCAGCCTGGGAGCGGCAGCAGCCCTGGCAGGGAGCGCTGGCTCAGACCAGAGCCACGGCATGGAAAAATAAACAAACAGGCATTTCTCTCGCGGGGAGGGACATGGCGTTAAAGGCACTGCCTAAATCCCTCGGCAAACACGAGGGCAGCGGCCGCCCCTCCCAGAGGCTGCAATATTTGCACCTCGGGGCTCCCCTTCGTGCCAGAGCTGCCCCGGGGGTGCGGGCAGTGTGGACACAGCTGCCGCATCCTGCACCCTAAGGTGGCACAGCTGGCAAAAGGAGAGAGTTCCCTCTCGAGGGGCACCGCTGGCAGCCCCTCGCCCGCTCAGGGTGCCACGGCCCTGCCAGGAAGCACTCGCACACCCTGTCCAGACAGGTCTATTTACAGGAGAAGAGCCACAGACACGGGGCCAGGAGGTGTCCCCCAACCAGCACGGCCAGCTGCTGGCACGGGCTGTGTCCCCCCGGGCCTGGCTGGGTGCTGTGCCAGCCACCACCATGTCACCCCCGGCACCAGGCGAGGGCAGGGTGGCTTTGCAGGTGCTGTTTCCAGAATTTGGGGCAGCCACGGGTCCCTGGCTGCACGGAGAGTCCAGGGAGAGCTGGGGGCTTGGCTGGTGGCATCATGCCCTGGCAGCAGCCCGGGGCAGTGGCCCGTGCCAGCTGGAGAGGCACAGCCCAGGCAAGCGTCCATCCCGCTCTTAGTCATTCTCGCTCTGCAAGGGACAAGAGGGGAGCAGGGTGAGGTGCCAGGGGCTGGGCTGGGGGTGCAGCCCCTCTCCAGGGCCAGCCAGGCGCAGCCCTGCCACCTCACCTCCATTTTGCTGTATATCCAGCTGAGGAGCTTTGTCACACGTGTGTACACCCCGGGCTTGTTCTTCTGGCCACATCCTGTGCCCCAGCTCGTCACCCCGGCCACGTACCAGCGGCCATTGTCCTCGCAGACCAGGGGCCCTCCACTGTCACCCTGGCTCGGAAGGGCAGAGCAGTGAGGAGGGGACACAGGAGACCCCTCTCTGGGTACCCAAAATCGGGCAGCTCTCCCGCGGATTGCCCCCAGCTCACCTGACAGGCGTCCTTCCCTCCCTGCAGGTACCCGGCGCACATCATGCGGGGGGTCAGGTAGCCCTCGTACACCTTGTCGCTGTTGCAGATCTTGTAGTCAATCAGCTTCACCTCGGCCTCCCGCAGCTTCGGGGACGTGTTATCTGCAAGGCAGGAAGAGCTGTGGGGCAGGGGGAGCTTCGTCATCCCCCAGCGACCCCGGCCGCTCCGCAGCAGCGAGGGAGGAAGCGGGAGCTTCTCACAGGTCTCGTTTCGGCAAAGCCGCGCAGCCGGGAGGGCAATCCCGAGAGTTGTCCCTGCGGGAAAGCCCTGGAGGGCCGTGCCCGTGGCCAGGAGCCGCAGCCCTCCCTCACCTTCATTCTCCCTGGTCTTGCCGAAGCCGGTGATGAAGCAGGACCTGCCGGTCTGGAATCGCTGGCCGTACATGGGCAGGCAGGCGGGGCGGACCTGGGCTGGAGGAGCCGGGGTGGGAGCCGGGCCAGGAGGCGCGGGTGAGTCAGCGGCGGAGAGATCGGCACAGCCCCGCAGCCAGGGAGGAGCGTGGGGCGCAGGACAGGCTCCCCTCTCTGCCCAGCGCAGCAGGGTCTCCCCGGCCCCATGTGGGGCTGGTGGCACAGCTGAGCCCGCGGCTGCGGGTGCCAGGCCCTTCCTGGCCACGGCAGGGTTGGGTGCTCCAGCCGGCAGCAGCCCCACACGCCCCATGCATCCCAGGCGACCCGAGCGGCCTCTCGGTCCCGCACACCTCCCTGCCCCCCAAACACCAGCCCAGCCAAGCCCGGGTGAGCTGAGAGACCTCACCTGAGAGCGTCAGGGGCCTGGAGAGCTTCATGAGGGCGATGTCGTAGTCGTCGTGGTCGTCGCTGTAGTTGGAGTTGATGATGACCTGGGACACGGGGATGCCCTCCATGGGCTGCTTCAGGTCCGACACCCCTCCGTACACCTTCCAGTCGTCCAGGATCTTCATGCTGTTCCTGGCAGGGTGAGATGGGCCGGGAGGGAGTGAGACCCGGGCCGTGGGGCGGGGCTGGGTGCCCGGGCTGGCAGCAGCACTCACATGAAGAAGCAGTGGGCAGCCGTGAGCACCCACTGAGCGTCGATGATGGTGCCGCCGCAGATGTGGATGGGCCCGTACTGCACGCTGACCTGCCAGGGCCATTTGTTCACAGAAGTCTCCTTCCCCCCGATGATCCGGCCAGAAATCCTCTGCCCGCAGGCTGGAGGGGAGAGCAGGACTGGGAGAAAGGCTCGGGGGGGGAAGGGGAGCACGGAGGGGGACACACGCCACACCCCCACCGCCCGCGGGCACCACCCTTATTGCTGGGAATGCAATGCTGGTAGTTTTCTATCAATCACCCAGAAAACTTGCTGGAAAGCAGCCCATTTGCCCAGCCCTGTGCAGAGAAGGGGGGAAAGTGCTCCCGAGCCTGTGAGAAGGCGGCCCACCCTTGTCCGTGTCCCAGCCAGCTCCTTACTTGTGCAGCGCAGGGAGACGAACTTTCCCGTGAGACACTGGGAGCTGCGGGAGAGAGGAGCGACAGGCGGGCTCAGCCCCTTTCCCGTGTCACCGGGGCAGGGGCGGGGCGGCGGGTGACCCTGGTACCTGTTGAGGCTCTGCTGGATGGTCTCTCGCTCATCAGCCACCGCGAGGCTCTTGCCAGAGACACGCAGGGGGATGTACTCGGTCTGGGATGCACTGGGCGGGGAGAGGACAGGCGGTGAGGGTCCCCCCAGCCTGGCACTGAGCACTTGCTCCCTGCATTATGCCCAGAGCAGCGCTGGACATGCCACCTTCCAGCGGGAAAACACAACCCCGGGGGAAACAGCACAGCAGGCCTTGCCCTCAGTCAGGGCAGGGGCCTGGCAGGACCCCAGCACCCGAGCAGAACCACCCATCCTCCAGGAATTACTTCTGAAATCCCAGCTGCCGGCAGGTTTTCCTGGAGAAGGACTCGTCCCAGTCACTGCTGCACACCGGCAGCCACTGGCTCTCGGTGCTGGAGTAGACGTGGAGCAAGGACTCCTCGGATGAGAAGCGCACTGTGGGATGGAGCAGGAGGCTCAGGGGTGCTCCCGGGGCTCCCCTCACTCCCAGCAGCCCAGCTCCCGGTGCCTCACCGCAGCCCAGCTCGTCGCTCCTCCGGGAGCAGTCGACGACGCCGTCGCAGCGCACGGCGCTGTCCTTGCAGCTCTCTGCTGGCTCCTTGTACACGATGCCCGTCTGCGACCTCCAGAGCATGACTGGAAGCAGGAGAACACCCCGCTGAAGCCAGGGCTGGCCGTGGGTGAGGGGCTGTGACCCGTCTTGGTGGGCATCTGGAGGCGTGCCAGGCACAGGAGCGTTGCCAGTCACCAAGAGTGAGGAGCTGCCGGACACAGGGCTGGGGGAGGACTGGCCACCCTGAGCCCCTCCCTGCGCTGCCCAGCTGCTGGCAGCCCCTCTCCCTTCAGCCACAGAAAATGCATTCCTCCTGGGAGTGCTTCAAGCCACCAGCTGCAGAGTGGCAGCTGGATGTCCCCAGGGCTAAAGGGATTCCCCAGTGCCTGTGCCTGTTCTGCCTGCGGACCATGATTTGCCTTGGGGAGGGCAACTGTGGGTGCTGCTGGGGTGCCCTGCTGCCCACCAGAAGGAAAGCACACTGCGGCCCCAACCCCCCAAAACTGCCGGCAGCCCAGGCAGCAGATCTCCTTCCCTGCTTTCCCCAGCTCCTGTCTCTCCACCAGATGTCAGAAGCACTCAGGGAACGGGAGGAGCACATCCCTGTCTGTGGGCCGGGGTTTCCCCTCTGGCACATCCCAGCGTGGGTATCCCCGGACTCTGCTGACCCCCAGCCCCTCTGAGGTCCCCTCCAGGAGCCACCCCGGGCTGGGACCCCACTCACAGAGCAGGATGAGGGCAATGAGCAGCACGATGAGGACGGAGACGCAGAAGATGAGCGCAAGGCGCCGCTGGCTCATGCAGGGAGCTCTGAACATGGATGATCCTGGCAGCGGGGCAGAGGCAGGGTCAGGGGGGGCAGCTGCCTCCCCAGGACACCCAGACCCTGCTGCCCACCTCTGGGCTGTGGCAGAGCAGGGCCATGCACACCCCAGCCTGCCCTGTGCTCACTGTCCTCTCCCGTGCTCCCCACACCCCTCACACCCCCAGGGAAATCCAGGCCGTGGCTGTCTGTGCCACCCCTGTCACCCTCTGTCCCTCCCCATCCTGAGAGGGACCAGGGCCAGGATCACCCTGGGCCCCATCCTTACCCGTGCTGTCGCAGGCCGAGCAGGGGCTCGGGGCTGGGCCGGACTCGGGGCTGTAGGGTTTGAAGCTGATGCCCAGGACGTTCTCTCGAGGCTGCGGAGCTCGGGCACCGAAGATGGAGACATGGAGGAGGCTGGGGGCGACACTGCTGGGCGAGGCAGTGCTCTGTGGGCAGAGGGGACTGTCACCAGCACTGACTGCTGCCCACCAGAGTGTCCCCAGCTGCCACCCTGCCAGCTGTGAAGGGGAAAGCAATTCAAAACCTCCCCTGGCACCACAATGAGCCTGTTCCTCACAGTGCCATGAGCCTCATGGAGAGTCACCGCCCCAGTGCCTCTCTCTGCACCAGAACCTGAGCCATATCCTACCCAGGATGGCCAAAAATCTCCTTGTCACTGGGTTTTTCCCCTTCAGGTGGCTGAACTTCCTAAAGCCAAGCAATCAGCCGGGTATTTGGCACTGTGACAGTCACGCCGTGGCCCAGTTCCACGGGGCCAGTGCCCCAATTTATGCATCTATCCTTAATTAGCCATTTGAAAAATACAGTGCAATTTCCAGCTGTCATTTAGTAACACTTAATAATCGGTGTTTTCCAAGCCCTGAAACGTCCTGCCCCCTGGAATGCTGCTCTGCAGTTGTGTCACTCCTGATCCATGAATTCACAAAAGAAAATGTATCTGTTTCCTTTCCTCAAAACACACTCTTCCAAATGCTCCCTTGGTGACGGAAGCCAGAGCCTCTCATTTTCCTCCAGAGAGGACCTGCGAACAAATCCCAAAATAAATGCTGCTCCCTCGACCTTTTGTAGGATGGATTGGGCTTGGAGCAACCTGGTGGGGTGGAAGGAGTCCCTGCCCATGGCGAGGGGCTGGAACTGGGTGAGCTTTAAGTCCCTTCCAACCCAAACCATTCTGGGGCTCTGTAACAGCACTTCTGAAGGGGAGCCCGGGGAGAAGTGCAGCCACCACCCCGCAGGGACCACTTACGAGCCAGAGATGGGCTCTAACACATCCCGCTGGGAGCCTGTCTGATTTTTGGCTCTGCACTGCTACAGATCACCTTCCTTCACGACCAGAAATCACCCTTTCTTTCGCTGCCGATCCAGCGAGGAGCGCTCGGGCTGGAGCACAGCTCTGGGACGGGCAGGGCGGGGACACGGGCATAGCAGGGGCACTGCTGGGAGCCCCCCTCGCCCTTCCAGCTGGGTTTTCTCTCCCCTCGTGTTTCCTGCCGGGAAGCAGGAGCCCTAATGAGCAGCTCAGGCTGCTGCTTTGTCAGTGCCCTCCCCGGCGATGCTGTGCTGTAACTTCCTGGGCATGATCTGTGAGTCAGGGTCCGAGCCCGGCTCAGCGCCGGCCGCACGCCGGGGACAGCCCTGCCCCGCTCGGGCTGTGCCTGCCGAGCTCATCCCCACAGCAGCCCGGGCTCCGGGAGCGGCAGGGCCAGCCGCCCTGGCCGGCAGCGGGGAGTGCGGGGCCGGCCCCCGGCACAAACCTCCTCCCACCCCCGCGGCTCCGCGGCACGGGCACCGCTAGTGTCCCCCGGCCCTGGGGAGCCACCTCCCCGCTCGTGCGGGCTGCTGTGCACGGGGAGGAGCGGAGGCACTTCTGTTTCGCTGCATCAGCCCCGCTCTCAGCCCTGCCCCGCCAGGCAGCAGGGACAAGCCTGGATCCGCTCCAGGTTTCCCCACACCCGGATTTCCCGGCGGTGCTGCAGCCTCGCCTTCCCCCAGAGGTGCCAGGCAGGCCGGGAGAGCTCCTCGGTTTTCTCCTCGAGGCTGCGAGGGCTGGAGGGTGCCCTGCAGTGCCCTCCCGGAATGAGCCCGAGCAGCCACAACACTGATGGGATTTCAGTTCTCACGCGCCCACACCTTGGGGCACCCCTGGGTAACCTCAGTGCCAGCTGTCGGTGACAGCCAGAGCTGTGGCAGGTCCTGGGAAAAGCAAAGTGGGGATGCCAAGAGCCCTTCCTGGGAAAAGAATTTTTCCTGTCTATGTGGAAATGAGGTTTTTGTAAATACCCTTTCACCCTGGCATTTGTGTGCTATCTCCACACATCTGATATTTCACGTGTCACTCTGCAGCAGCTGTAACCCTTTGCTTATCAGACCAGAAGAATGACAATCCTCCAGAGGAGAAACCTCTCCATCACACCGAGAAAAGACAGCCCAGCTTCCCCAGGGAGCCAGCAGTGCAGGACACCACAGCACTCCCACCTCCGGTGTGCAAATATATCAAATTAACACCGAAACGTGCCAAAAGTCAAACTGCTCTGAGCGCTCCTCAGCAGGAAGCACATGCCCTTTCTTGCACTCAGATGAATTTTCAGCTGCTCATTTCCTTAAAAATCTAAAGTCTAAATAATTTTGTGGGCCTGCCAGAGAAGGCAACAGAGCTCTTGCCACGGCTAAGCAGAGTGGGGCCAGTGCAGCAGAGAGCACAGCGGTGGTTTTGCAGAGACGTTTCTGCTGAGGAGAGCTCGTGACCCCGGTCAGAGAGCGACGGTTCCTGCCCACAAAGCCTTTACTCATCCTTGGCTGGCTTTTGAGTAAAAGTCAGAGGCAGAGCCGAGCCCGGAGCACACGCGCGGCTGCGGTTTGAGCCCTTTCCCCGACGGCCTCTCTGCAAATGCTCCCCCAGGCACCAGAGATCCGTGCCAGAGGCAGCTGTGGGGAGGGGGCACGGCCAGGCCCCGTCTGGGGCACGGATGGCTTTCACAGGACAGCCGGGAGGGGCACTGGGGACGCTCAGGGACTCGTGGCCAGCTTTGCTCACCGTGCAGAGAGTGGGCACTGCCTGTGTGCAACACGAGCCCTTTGCTAAAGCTGTCAGCGGTGCAAACACCACCTCGGTCCTGTCCCTGCTCCCAGGAGAGGCACCCAAACCAAGGACAGCAGCGCTGAGGGGTCCCCTGTGCACCGTGGGCTGTCACATGCACTGAGCTGCAGCTCCACACCCTGGCGTGGAGGGACAGCCCCCAAAGCCGTGGCAGCGGAGGACAATCAGAGGGAAAAGGCAATCCAGGCTGGGCTGGAGGCTCAGCATCCAGGGAAACCAGCCAGCAGTCACCCACAGTTTCGGAGTGGGAGGGAAAGCGGAAGCCAGGGAACACCTGGGTGTTGCAACCAGACCCAGCCATGCCTTGGAGGAACAGAAGGACACAGGAGTCCCCCAAAATCTGGAGCTTCAAGAGGGGAGGGAGGGAGGCAGCCTGGCTTAAGTAAGATATAAGGAGCTGCTTCAGACCCTCAGCACGGCTCCAGCTGCCCACAGCCCCGTGCCCAGGCTGGGAACTCCTTCACCTGCTTGTGAAGCAGCGATTGTTTGCACAGATCAGCTCAGCCAGCACACAATGGGGACATTGTCCTCGCCGGGGACAAAGCTGTCCCCAGCCTGAGAGAGCCCCCAGTCCCTCTGGGTGACAACATCCTGCTCAAGTGTGACTGCTGAGAGGGGCCTGCCGGGGAGGGGACAGACCCCAGCACAGGGAGAGGACACTGCCAGGACCCTGACACGCACAGCAAAGTGAAATCCCAAAGCCAGCCAGGGTCGCTTCACAAGTGCAGCTGTTGATTGAGCCAGCCCGATGTGGCCAGGGACAGGTCACCCTATGCCAGCATGAGCACCTTCTGGGCAGAGATCCCGAAATGTTCCAGGGGCTGAGTAACCACTGCTCACCTCACTCCACAGAGGGACAAACGGAGGCCTGGAAAGACAGAGCGACCCTGCTGCAGTTACAGAGCCAAGGGTGGCTCCTGGCACCCCTGATGGCCCATTTAACCCAAGTGACAAGGCCAAGGTGGCCCAGTGGGGTTGTCCAATATTGGGCAACTGTCTCTGCATGTGGCCATCCCAGTTCCTGCCCCGCTGTCACCAAGATGCCACCCTACTTTGGGGCCACCCGGAGCTGGGGCCACTCTGCCTCTCCTCAGACCCAGCTAATACCCAGCACGAGCCCACTGTGCCCCCGCTGCTGGCCGGCACCCCCAGGCCAAGGGGCAGGAAGGGGACGGGGTCAGAGCTGGCCCTGCCTCCCCCGGAGCCCCACGCACGCCGTCACCGCCGCCTTTGTTCCGGATGTCGCTGGCACGGCCGGCGCTGCTCGGCGCGGTAATTACTCGCTGCCTCGCCCGGTGCCCAGCCGGGATGGATGTTTTCCTCATGACAGGATGCTCAGCAAAGCCCCACATCCAGGGCTGAGCAGGTCCCGGTCAGCCCAGCCCAAAAAGGGCACAGGGAAAACTGCCTGGAGAGCAGCAGGGCTGTGCCCACCAGCGCAGTGCCAAGAGGCACCAGATCCCTCTGACAGCACCAAGGGGTCCCCTCAGTTCACAGCTCCAGCGTGGAAAGCACCCCAGAGCCTCGGCACCTCTGCCAGCTCAGGGCAGGTACCAGGGATGCTGCTGGCTGCCCTCCCTCCGCGCTGAGGGGTGCGGGAGGCAGCAGCTCCTCAGGCAGCTCCCCCGGCTCCTTCTCCCTCCGGCTGCTGTGAAGGAACACCCCGGAGAGCAGGAGCGAGGGTCCGGTCCCTCCACCAAACCCCGAGGGGAGCGGGTCCATGGAGCCCCGGATCGCCCCGCATCCCAAACCGGGAGCCGCCCGCACTTACCGGGGAGGTTTTGCCGTCCATGGGCCGGGATCGGGGCTGGGCTGGGCTCAGAGCTGCGGCACGGCCATGCCAGCAGCGCGGTGCCGAGCAGAGCCAGCTCGGCGGGGCCGGGGCAGGAGGTGTTTGGCGAGCGGGCTCGTACGTCAGTGCCAGCAGCAAACCTGTCGGACCTGCCGCCCGGCTCCAGCGCCGCCGGTTTCCCAACTGCTGCAGGCGCAGCCGGCAAAACACCGGCCCCGTGCCGGCCCCGGGGTGCACGGCAGGGCCAGCGGAGCCCTGGGAATCCGGCACCAGGTCAGACCTGGCCCCAGGGAACAGCAGCGTCCCGGGGTTCCCCGCTGCTCCCCTGGCTGCCTGCCCACCCAAGGTCCCCTTCCTCCCCTCTGTGCCCACCCCTCACTCACCCACAGCTCCCCTGCCTGCCCGAGAGCAGAGGAGGGGATGCACAGCCATGCTCAACCCCAGGAGAACCTCTCTGGTGTATCCCAGAAGTAAAGAATTCCCTGTTCCAAGGGAAATGAAATGCCACTTTCCTCTAGTTTCTCTAGAGGCCTTTTCAGTCCTTTGTTAATGGAGGGATGCTTCTTCCAGGAGCCAGCAGCAGCCTCCTGCAGGCACAGCCTGGGGGATGCTCTGCTTAACCAAGAACTCGGGTAGGAACAGGTGAAAATATCCAGATTAAAGGAGAAAGGCCTAGCTTCGTCCTGTGCTTTCTGACAGCCAGGCCCACAATCTGCAGTGCCACACGTTTCTCCTGGCATTATTCATAGTGTGAGTCCCTTATTCATCCAGCTCCCCACCCACACCTGCTCATCAGAGGGGCAGGGGACAAGCAGGGACATCCAAGCTTGGAGGAAGCTGGCTGCAAAGCCCCTTCCTTTTGAGGCTGGAGAGCCTGGGCTGGATCTCTGTGACCCCTCCTGCCCTCAGGATCCCAGCTCACGGAGGGGTTCTGAGCCAGCCCTCACTCCACAGCACACTGCTCTGTAGTTTTCACAGGCAGGAGTGGGTTTTGGGGTTTTTTGTTTGCTTTTTGTGCCTCTGCAGGCTGTGCCTGCTAAGTTCCAGGGCTGGCCAAGCACTGAGCAGCACCCCCAGACACTCCTGAGCCAGCTCTGCCCTGCTGAGCTGCTGAGTCCACTTCAGAAAGGGATTCTCAGAAAACAGCTCCAGGAATTGTTCATTGCTTGATACAAAGCCACATGCAGACAGCAAGTTCCAGAGAACAGGGCGTGTGGCTCGACTCCAGCAGCCTGATGGTAAATGTCAGAGTGCACAACAGCTCCCGGCTGAGATCCTCACCTTTCCTGCTGGTAACTGCTGCTGTGAGCCCTCCCTGCACCCTCCAGCCAGCAAAGAGGGGCTAAAACACACAGCCAGAGCTGGCTCCAGCAGCCCGGGAGAGCTGCTCCAACCTGCAGGAACGAGGGATTTGGGATGAGGCTCACCCTGCTCCGCTCTGTCCTGCAGCAGGACCAGCCCTCCAGCCCCATCCCTGGCCTGCTCTGTGCAGCATCACCTGTGTGACCCCGCTGTCACCCTGGGGAAGCTCCCTGAGGGACAGCAGGGAGGGAAATGCACAGAGCCAGGTGCTCCTGGGCTGCGTTTCTCTGTGGGCTGTTGCCAGGGAGGCATTTCAGGGTCACCCCCAGCTCCCCGTGTCCCCTCAGCAGCCTCTGCTGTGGCACCTGGCAGGGCCCTCCCTGCGGGGCCCAGGTGACAGCCCGAGGGCCACTTGCATCCAAGCCTTCTGCAGAACTCTCGTTTCTCCTCAGCCCCTTTCATTTTCCCCTAAATTGCCAACCACTTCTCCCAAGCCTCTGAACTGCCTCACCCACAGGGCCAGCTTTTGCACAGAACTCCCACTTTCCTGGGTTTTGGTCCCGTTGCTTTAATTGTCATTACCTTTCACAAAACACAGCCTGTGGCTTTGTGTGGGACAGATTGTGCTTCACCTCAGGGCTCCTCAGCTCAGCGGCTGCCAGATGTGACTCAGGGGCCCAGAGCAGAGGGGCAGGACATCAGCTGGGCTGCCCTGGGCGGGAATAAGCCCAAGGCAGGGAAGGGATCTGCCGCTGGTTCTCCAGCCAGGCTGAGAGTTTGTGGAAGCCCTTGGCCTTCAGTAGGAAGGATAAGTCAGGGAAAACAGGAGAAATTTTCCAATTCAGGCCTTTAAGATGGCTCTTCACAGAGGAACCTGCATGTCTGTGCCCACCACAATGCTCTTTTGGTTTCTCTTGCTCTTTCTGTCCGTGTCCTTTCCACTGATTCCCCAGTGGGAAATTCCTCTTTTGGAGGAAAATCACTCTCCATCACATGAGGGCCCCAGGAAAGCCCTCACACAAGCTCTGAGGCAAAGCAGAGCTCTCACAGGGTGGTGATTCAGGTCCCAGCATCACCAGACAGGCAGGACATCGCCCTGGGGCCAGAGCCCACAGCCATGAGATCACACACAGACCTGGGGGGCTACCAGAGCCCCGGGGACAGTGGCAGCCCCTGGATTTCCGATGTCACCTGCGTGTGAGGGCGTTTGCGGGACACAGGATAGCCCAGAGGTTGTCACTCAGCCCCAGAAATGGAGAAAGGGGACTCGCAGGCAGAGGCGGGAGGCTGAGCCCAAGGGAAGGGAAAGGCAGAAGCCCATCCGGGGGCTCCAGGGCTGGTTAAACCTGGCTGGATTTAGGTCCTGGCAGGGCAGGACACGGCGCTGTGCTCAGGAAAACCCCTGAGACAGATAACCCTCGGTGCTTACACTCACCTGTGCCGTGCTTTTAACACCTCATTTCACAACAAAGCGGCAGAGGCAGAGCCATCGTTTACTCGTACTTGCCTTTCTCAGCACGGCACCGCTCTGCTCAGAAAAGCCCCCAGAATTCTTCCTTTCAAGTTCTGGTCGGAAATGCCCAGCCCGGGCTGAGGCTTTGGCTGGGGGTGAGTGGGTGGACAGCGAAGAGAAGTGGAAGCGGCTGCTGAGCGACTTTCCTGGCGCTGTTCGAACGCCTCCGACACGTCACTGAGCCAGCCCCCGGGGGAAAATCGAGCGCTCAGCTCCGGCCGGGGCACAGCCCGGCCCCGCGCTCGCCCCGCCGCCACGGAGGATGCTGAGCGGCCATGGTCCCCTCTGCCACCGCCCTGGCGCTGTGCCTGGCACTGCTCCACGCCTGCCCGGCTCGCGGTGAGTCTCTTTTGTGCCGGTTTTCATCTCCCCGCGGGCTGCGGCTGAGCCCCGCGGCTCCGGGTGGGTTCCTTGGGATGGGGGTGTTAGGAAAACCTATTCACTAACACCAGAGGTTTCTGTCCAAAAAGGAGACTGAGGAGTCCCTTTTACTTTATTCCAATAAAGGGAGAGCCCATGGGGCATTTCCCCTGGCATCTCTCATATTTTTGGGGGACGCAGCCTCCTTTTTATCCCAATTTCCCGGCTGCATTTCCCTCTCTCTTTCCCCACTGGCTGAGGGATTTGAGAGGCACAGACTTCCCAGAACGCCTGAGACCTGAGATGCCCTTCTAATATATAACCCCCTCTTTTTAAGTTTTTCTTCTTTTAATTCCTGGAATTCATGGTTCTCCCCTTTGTTTCTTTCATCTCTCAATATACAATTTCATTTATCAGTGGACTTACAGTTCATCTGTAAAGACAGATCTCTTTCACTCAGTCAGTGGAATTCTTCCCCTTGTTTCTTACATCTCTCAGTGTCAGTCTCATCTACAGCAGCCCCACAGCTCGTTTGTAAAGACAAACGCTCATTCCTTTCAGAGGATAAGATTGGAGCCGCAGCCTGGTCACCTTTGCTGGGTGATCAGGGCTGTGGAGCAGGGCAGGGCCAGGGCTCCCTGCTCACCGCTTGCCCCTCACTGCTGGTTGGGAAAGGATCAGCGAGGGGCACCAGCCTCGCTTGTCCCCTCTGGTGGGACCTCGAGGGGCCACGGTCACTGGGGACACCGTGCTGGGCTGGGTGTTTGCCAGCAGACAGCGGCTGCCGGGGAAACCTTCTAGGGAAAGGTGGCAGATGTTGTCAGCGGGGCTTTTCTGCCGGGTGACAATGCAGAGGTCAGGCAGGAGGTGTGAAAACAGCCCGGTTTCACCCAGGCAGCAGATGAGCAAAACAGGAAAGCCGCGTTCAAAGAGAGCTGGTGGCAAAGGGCAGGGGATGGGGGGATGCAAATACAGCTCCTTTCTCGGGCAGAGAAAGCACCGACAAGGCCCAGCTGGGCTGTCTCCAAAGAAAGAGGAAGGAGAAGAGGGGGATGAGCAAATCCTGGATGTGTGGAGAAGAAATCTGGACAAAGCCTTGCGCGTTGCGGGTGCTCAGCGCTGTTACATCACTGAGCGCGGGCTGATGCTGCGGGAGGCGGGCCGAGGCTCAGCCCCGGCTGAGCTCTCCGTGTGTGTGTGTCCTGCAGGTGAGGGGCTGGCCGGCCCCCGGCGCCTGCGCTTCGACGCGGAGCTGGTGCGGCACCTCCTCAGGTGGGAGCCGGGGCACGGCTGCCCCAGCAACGCCCGCTACGACGTGGAGTACCGAGTGTGAGTACCAGCGAGCATCCTGCCCTGCCCGGGCTCTGATTCCAGCTCTCTGCTCACCCCCGGTGCTTCTCCCCACAGCTATGGCTCAAATATCACCTGGACTGCCGTCCCAGAGTGTGGGAAGATTTTGGAGCACTCCTGTGACCTCACCCACTACACCCTGAACCCTGAGCAGCGCTACTACGCGCGGGTCAGGGCCGTGTCCGGGAGCCACAAGTCCCCCTGGCAAAGGAGCAGCTCTTTCTCCCCACAGGAAGGTGGGTTGGGGTCTGCCTCCATCCCCCTGCTGGGGTCAGGGTGCCAAATGGCTTGGAAAGAGCTGTGGGATGATTGAAAGCAGGGATATTTCCCTCCACGCCTCCCTGGAGGGCAGGCAGGCTGTGCGAGGATGGGTGGGACAGTCCCAACTCAGGCTGGTGCTGCTGATGCCTGAAGTGGCTCCCTAGGAACAGAGACGGGACAGGAGGGAGGGAATAAAGGTGGATATTGATTGGAAAGGCCTCCAAAGGCACAGCCTGGGGAGCCAGAGGCTGCTCTCCCCATGGAGCCCAGGATGGACCCCGAGTCACGAGTTCTTCACCCCTTTAGAGCTTTGGGCCATTTGCATCTCAGCATCCATTCCCCAATTCAAACTTTAGCTCATGATGGCATTTCCCCAGCTCAGCCCCCCTTCTCAAGGTGTTGGGTTGCACATTTTGGGCCCAGGACAGTCTGGGTGTCCTTGGAGAGCAGCCTTGGAGAGGCTTTGTTGTGTCACTGTGACCATGAGAGAGCAGCAGCTCCCAGGCTGCAAAACCCTGCAGAGTCACAGCCTGAGCCCTGCAGGGTTTGGGAAATATCAAAGTTACACTGCAAGGCATCACTGCAGAGGCTGAGAGCTGTGAACAGGAAACAGCCCTGACCTGCTGCTGAGACTGATTTGCTTCCAGCCGGCCTTCGCCTGGCGAGCCAGAGCCTCTCCGTGCTGGGGAACTCCATCCAGGTGCGGCTGCAGCTGCTCCTGCGCTCGGGGAACATCACCGTGAGCTACAGTGACCTCCAGAAGAACATGACCCGGTACCACGTGCACGTCAGGAGGACACGGGACAACCACACGGTGAGAGGAGTGGCTGCTCCTGTGTTGTCCCCATCTGTCCCTCACTGTGCTGCTCAAGTGGGAAAGCAGATGGTTAAAGCACGGTTTTCTGTCGGGGTAAACGCTGAGCTTCCTCACTGCCACAGCAGCACGGAGAGGTTTCTCTGCAAGTTTTATGGCAGAGTTTTCCAGCTCTCGTGGGGACTTTGGGTCTAGCTGCTGTCATCATTATTGCAGCACACCCTGGGGACTTTTCCCAGGGGACAGCGGAGGAGGAGGAGGAGGAGGAGGGAGGAAAGCAGGAGCTGGGGGCTCTCAGGTGCCAACCCGTGCTCTGTTTGTTGCAGTTCACAGTGGTGGAGAAGAGTGCAGAGTTCAGCATCAGGGACCTGTTCTGGGTGACAGAGTACTGCCTGAGCGTGGAGCCCAGCCTGGCCAACCGGCCCGTCCCCAGCAGGCGCTCCGACGAGCAGTGCGTCACCACCGCCCACAGGGACAGTAAGTGGCACCCACGGGAGGGGCAATCACGGCATGCAGACCCCCCCTCCCAGCCTCCTGGCACCTGGGGGTCCACGCCAGGGCAGCCCCTCTGTGCTGAGTGCACTGAGGAATCCCCCTCTCCCTCCTCACCTGCTCACATCCTCTCCTGCAGGGAGCACGGATTTTCTGCCGGGCGTCCTCTGCTCCTCCTTCATCATCCTGGTGCTGCTGGGCCTCCTGGGGGCTCTGCTGGCCCGTACCTACATCAGGAAACCTGTGAGGACACCGTCTGTCCTGGTAAGGCAGGCACAGTGCCGTGGCACCCTTTGTGGCCGGAGCAGGGTGCGGGCTTGGGGAGCGCTGGCAGAGGCAGGCACCGCGCGGGGATGGAGCACAGCTCACCCCGCTTTTCTCTCCCTCCCAGAAGTCCTTCATGAAGCAGAGCTCGCTGTGGGTGGAACATGAGCCCCCATCCTCGGGCAGCCCAGATGCAGACCCCATCCAGCAGCTCTTCCTGTGCCAGAAGGAGCCGCAGCGGGACAGCAGCCCTGACAGCAGCACCCGCACAGCCCAGCTGCCCCTGGAGCAGGGCTGGAAGCTCCCAGCGTGGCCTAAGGAGCTGCTGGGGCCCACGGGGAGCAGAGACAGCAGCGGCACCAGCACCGACAGCGGCATCTGCCTGCACATCCCCCCCTCCTCGTCCTCCTCGTCCTCCTCCTCGTCCTCCTCCTCGTCCTCCCTGAGCTGCTCCGAGCCCCAGGGCTACAGGCAGCAGCTGCCCACAGCTGAGGACAGCGGGGTGGGCCTGGAGAGCCCCTGCCCTGCTCCCGGCGGCTCCTCTGGCAGCGGGAATGCCGGCCCAGGGGAGCCCGGGCTGTCCCCCACCATCCTGGAAGATGTGCAGTTCCGGGGGTACCTGCAGCAGTCCAAGGGCACCGTGGAGCCAGGGCAGGTCCCGGAGAAGGGAACAGCCCTCCTGGGCCGTGCAGGGCCCGCGCAGGGCCTGGGCAGCACGGACACCACACTGCACGTGGAGAGCCCCGAGCTGGCTGTGTCCAAAGGGTATTTGAAGCAGCCCTCTGCCCAGCACCCTCTCCCGCAGGGCCTGGCTCCCTGGGCAGCTCCTGCCTGGGACTTCTCCGGCCAGGTGGGACCCCAAGCGCCCGCTCTGCTGAGCTGGGCAGCTCCAGCTGCTCCACTGAGCTCCAAAGGCAGCCCTGACCTGAAAGCTCCCTTCGACCTGAGCATCTTCAGCAGCACTGCCTTCCTGGGGACGCTGCCACTCGTGTCCAGCCCCAGCTGCCACTGGGTCACAGCCCCGCGCAGGCCCCTGCGCTGGCTCAGCGGGGACAGCAAGGACAGCCGCCTGTGAGCCGCCCCGGGGCCACAGCCCTGCACACCGACCCAACTACCTCGTCTGCCACTGGATAAGCTACCCCTGACCCCCGAGTGTTCACGGTGCCAGGCCCAGCCGCGGCCCAGCAGCACCAGCTCAGCCACTGGCGGGGCTGCTCTGGCCCCAGTCCTGCCGTGGGCAGCCCCCAGTTTGTCCCTGCAGCCAGCCCAGCTAAGGGGAGGCAGGGACGGGCTGTGCTGGAGGGGCTCACCGCGACCTCCCCGGGCCACCAGGGATGCACCGCGGGGCACCTCTGCCTTGTCTGCCCTGCTCAGCGGCCCAGCACGGGCACAGGGCCACCCCTGGGGCCTGGGGCAGTCCTGTGCTGCCACTTCCCCCCTTTCCTGGGCCAGCTGGGCTCCTCCTGCCGATGTCTGCTGCCATCCCAGCCTTTCACAAGGCAGACACGGAGAGCGGACGTCAGCCTGACCTCAGCACCCTGCTGCTGGCAGCACGGGGCTCCCGCCCTGCCTGACCTCACGTGGAGGGCGTGAGGGACCTCCCTGACCCTTCAGCATCCAGCCCCTCTGGGAGAGCCCCAGGACAGCATTTGGGATGCAGCTACGAGCCCAGCGCGAGCCTGGGCAGTCCTACCCACACTATGGTCTGTGTTCTCCCTCTGTTGGATACAGACGTTATTTATTGCATTTCGTTTGTAAATACAGGAAGGATGTGATGTTATTTATTTGTTCCATTTGTCTGTTCATCCTCTCCTAAGGCCAAGCTGAGCTTTCTGTTTCCACACTTGGACATTCCCCGTCAGCAAAGGGCCTTTGCCTCATGTGGGGAAGACCATTTGCACACCACAGCTGGGAAAAAGGAGAACCAAACCAGCTCTCCAAGAGCTTCTCACACACCTGAGTTCCCGGGTGGGTGTCCCAGGGGAATCTGTGGGAGCTCTCACCAGGGGAGCAGCAGGGAAAAGGAGCTGGGCTGCTCACAGTGACTCCACAGGGATGCACATCCCAGGGCACAGCACCAGGGAAGGACAGGGGCACAACAAATCAAACCCAGGGCTGGAGGGAACCGGGAAAGGCAAAAACCAGGGCTCTGCTGGGCTCAGCAGTGTGGTGTTCAGTCACAGGCTGGGCTCAGTGACCTCAGAGGTCTTTTCCAAACTGATTCTGTGATGCTGTGAGGAGCTGTCGTCAGAATGGAAACCAGATGAGACCGAAAGATCTGGGTCACCTTCCAGGTCACAGGGAAGTTTTTCCAGAAGTCACTCTGTTGCCAGGAACCTTCAGGGTGGGAAGTAAAATTGCTGGTGGAAACCCTCCTCGGGGAGTGTGCTTTTCAGGTGAAGGGGTTTTGGTTTTATTTTCAGCTTTTCCAGCACAGGCAGGCGGAGGGGGAGCTGATCCTTGCTGTGTTTCCTTCTCTTACATCTCTGTAAGAAACCACACATGAGACCCATCCCTGCATCCCAGAGCCTCCTCCTGCCCCTCCATCTCTTCTGCCTCTGCGTATTTTGGGGGTTGGAGCTTTTTGCTCTCTTTTTCACTGTTTTTTTCAGCTTCCTCTGAGAAATGGAGTCATCGAAAGCGTGGCTTTTTTTTTGTTGTTTTTCTTTTAAACGCTGCTGACGTCAGGCCCCGTGGCCGGATCCTGTGTCGTGTGGGGCTCTGCTGGATCCTGCTCACCACGGAGGGCTCCCAGGGCCCAAGAGGTGACATTTCCCCCTCTCCGTGAGCAGTCAGAGCTCTCCTTTCAGCCAGGAGAAACCTGCAGACCACAGGGTTTGGTAGCTGAGAGCACAGATGGTCCCTCTGACACTCTGGAAATCCCACTCAGCCCGCACTGGTTTCCCTACACACAACCACGTGGCTCTCGTGAGTTTTCCTTCGCTTTTCTTGTGAGAGAAACTTCAAGGAAATGGTCCCAAGGGCCCCCTGTGCCTCGCCACCCGCCCTGGCCAAGCAGGGCCCCTCTCTGTGGCCACAGAACCTCCCCACGGCTGCTCGCCTGCTCCAGGCACCTCCACAGCCACTGGTTCTGCTGAGACCGAAGGAAATTGGTACAAAAAATCCAGGAGGAGCTCCACGGGGGCTTTTTGAGGCATTTCCTTGCACTGGCAGTGTGCAGAACCCACTTGTGCAGACATTGGATGGAGGAGGAGGCCTGAGCCAGGTTTCCCATTTCCTCCCGGCGTTTTCTGCCCTTGCACAAATCCAGTCACGCAGCTCTGGGGCTCCTCAGCTGGTTCCCCAAGAACGGTCTCCTCCCGGGTCTCTGGGCGTGCAGGGGGCTGGCAGATCTCTGAGCCATGGGTGATGGGGCTGTTTTCTCCAGGATGAGTGCTGAGGGGTCCTGGGATAAGGCTAAAACCTCTTTCTCCATCCCAAGCATGGGGAGGCTGTGCCAGTGCTGGCCCAGGCCCCCCCTGTGCTCCCACGGGCCAGGGAGAGAACTGCCCAGGGAGAGAACTGCCCAGGGAGAGCTGCCCGGGGAATTCGTGGGGTTTCCCTCTCGGGACACATCCAAATCCACCTGGATGTGTTCCTGTGTCACTGCTCCGGGTCACCTGGGGCAGGGGGGTTGGACCAGGTGATCTCCAGAGGTCCCTTCCAGCCCCAACAATTCTGTCACTCTTTGAAGCTTTTTTAGCAACAGAAACTGCACTGTTGCCATTTCAGTTGAAATCCAACAAATTCAGGGGTTGTTTTTTGCAGAAGTGAAAATGGAGGAATTCCCCTGGGCAGTTTTGGTTGCCTTTTCTGCTATTGCTGGGCTGAGTGAGAGGCAGAGAGAGAGGAAGAGCTGCAAGAGCAGCCAGGCTCCAGCCCCATCCCTCTGCCCCTGGCCACACGTCCCATCCCAGGGACAGCAGGGAAGGAAACACAAACCAAAGCCTGTGTGGGGAGAAACCAAAACCAGAGCTCAGGGAAAGCCCCTGCAGCCCCACAGCCACAGGCAGGACTTTTGCTGGGAAAACCTTGGGACTATCCTGGGGGAAGCTGTGGTGCCTGGGGGTTACAGGGCAGCGTGGAGGCTTTGGGGCACAGCGCTGGGGACAGGGGAGGACAGGGGCATGTCCTACCTGCTCACCAGCCCAGCTCCCACCTCACGGCCCCTGGCTGTGGAAGGGCTCGTAGCCACTGCCCGAGGCGCCCAGCGAGCCACTGATGCTGAATGGTGGCACCAGCTGCAGTGCCAGCGAGCCCAGCCCGCTGCAGGCAAAGCAGAGAGCTCACCAAGCTGCCTGTCCCCCTGCCAGCAGCAGAACTGGGTGGATTTGGGACAGGGAAAGGGGTGTGTGGCACCTTGGCACTGCACAAAGGCAGCTGCCAGCCTGCCCCTGGTCCCCCCACGTTTTCACTCACCGCGAGTGGTAGAGGCTGAAGACGAAGTCAGGCCCTGGGGAGGCAGGAGGAAGAGGATGGAGAGGTGTCAGAGCCATGTGGTGCCATGAACCCCCCTTTGCTTTGCCGTGGGTCTGTGTGGCAGGGCGGGGACAGGCAGGACAGGCAGCGGAACAGCACCAGGACATCACTGTGCATCCCCCTGCCCACCTCAGAGTGCCCCCAGCTTGGCCCAGAGCCCCCCTGCTCCAGGGTTTTCCCATCTTCCGTGCTCCCCACACCCCAATCCCTGCAGCCCCATGCTCTGAGCCCCCCCTGCCCTGTCCCCTGCCCTGTACCCTGCCCTGCCCGTACTCACGGCGCCGGGCGTGGCCCCCCCGGTACCACCGGAGGAAGGTGTAGCCAAAACCGGCCAGGATCAGCAGGGCCAGCCCGATGCCCAAGACAACCCCGATGACCTTGATGGGCTCTTGTCCTGGAAAGCGGAGGGAGCAGAGGCTCTGCAGACAGACACCTCTGGGAGGCTGGGGGGCCCCATTGTCCCCTGCAGGGGACAGGACACCTGGGAGCTGGGCTACAGCTCTCCAGCAGGTGCTGGCCCCGCGGCGGGGAGGGACTGCACCCTGCAGGGCTGTCCGGGACGGTGGCACAGAGATTTTTGCTGCTCCCAAAGCCCCAGGACGGAGAGCACCGCTGTCCCCAGGTGAGCTGGCAGGTGGGGCGGTCACTGGGAAGGGAGCTGGCCACTCTGACCATGCTGTGTCCCCTCTCCTGGTCCCACTCACGCCCTCGTGGGGTGAAGCTCCTTTCCTGGCGGCGCTGGTGCCACCGGTGCGCGCAGCCAGCCCCGCGCAGCCCCATTTCTGGGCTGGCAGTTCCCTCTAGAGGATGCTCTTGTCAGAAGCAGCAGCTCCTGCCGCCAGCGCCAGGCTGGGACGGGGCACGGACGGGGCCGTGCGGGATCTCTGCAGCGCTCCCTCCCTCCCGTCCGCGCCGCAGGCTCTGGCAAAATCCAGCAACAAACAACGCTCCCGGAATTGTCGGGACATCGAGGTGCCCAGCACAGCCACTGAGCATCGATTCCTGCGCTGACAGCTCTGCTGGGGCGGTGCCAGGAGCGCACAGGGGTGCCAGGAGGGGTTTGGGCACTGCCCCGCAGCACGGTCAGTGCAGGGCACAGGGCCGGGGTTCAGTGCGGCATCGGGAGCGAGGAGACGGCGGAAAGCGATGACCTAAGAGCAGCTAAATTTAGGCAGATGCCAGCGGAGTGAGAACATTTCCCCTGTGGTCACGGCGTTTATACAGTGAGCAAGGTCCCAGCGCGTCCTGCGAGCCGCAGCACTCGCTCCACCTGATGGGATCCAAACCCAGCCGGGAGCCGCAGAGCACCGCGCCTCCAGCTCCCAGGCTGGACCTGCCCTGCTCCTTCCTTTCCCTCCCACCAGGCCCTCCTGGCAGGACTCGGGATACGTGGGCGGGCAGCGTTTCTGCCGGGGCAGGGGCGAGCTGGAGCCCCGGGACCCCCGGTGTGGGCGAGGTCAGGGAGCTGCAGGGGCCGTGACTCACGGCAGGAGCTCCGGTGCGGGAGGAACGTGGTGCAACAGCCTCCCTGAATCAGCCGGCTGCCGAAACTGCCCCGTCCCCACGCCCACTGCCCGTGGGAGGCTGACGGCGTCGTGCCCAGGCCCTGCCCCGTGCCGAGCGTGGGAGGCATCCCTGCCCTGGCACCCCACATCCCGGCCTGAGGATCCACACAGCAGCAGTGACCCCCCGCTCACGGGGCAGAGGGGAGGAAGGTCACCAAAGCACTGCCCATGCCATGAACATCCCACCTCAGCCCCGTGAGAGGGGAAAAGGCCACCCACTCACCTGTCCGGGGGTCCATGTCCTGTGTTTTGCCACAGGAGATGCTCTTGGTTATCCCGGGCTGCAGAGCCCTGTCTGTGCTGGAGCCTGGCACGTCCTGCCTGTCCCCTCCTCTCCTGGTGACACAGCTGCCTCACTGCAGCGAGGCTGGGCACCAGTCCTGGCCCACTGGTCCGACTGGTTCGCAGGGAGAAAGCAGAGGAGCTGCAGCAGACACGGCACATCGCCGTGCCCTGCCCGCCTGTGTGGGCAGCTCTGCCCTCTCGCTGCTGGAAGAGGCTGAACTGGGAGTACTGGGAGCCCAGGGGGCAGGGACACCCCGGACACAGGTGTGTCCAGCTCTGGCAAGGTGCCCGAGTGGCCGTGTCCTCTGACTGCCACCTCCTGGCAAAGCCCAGCAGCCAGGAAGGTGGCAGGGCTCCACACAGAACGCAGGCTTGGGGGCCGATGCAGGACCCCAGGGGACAGGGAAGGACGGGGTGACCCTCCCCAGCTGCCCCCAGTCAGACGCGCCCCAAGATGATGCACTCACAGCTCTGTTCGATCATCCTCTCCCAGTCCCGAACCACAGGGTCAGCTGGGAATCAACTCCTGCTGGCAGAAAGAGGCAGAACAGCCTCCAGCGGCTGCAGGGAAAAGTGACAAACAGGCAGAACCACCAACAGCTGAACACTGGGCATCCAGGGGCAAAATCCCTCCCTGCTTTGTGCTGCCTTGGCAGGCACGGCCTCCCACCCTGCCGTGCCCCACAGCAGGGGCAGGGGGCGGCCAGGGCAGCGGCCAAGCCCTCGGCAGCCCTGCCCGGGTGAGCAGCTCGGTGCCCGGAGCAGGGGCGATGCCCGGGGCCTGCAGGGGTGCAGAGCCAGCAGAACGCAGAGGGGACAGCGGGACTTGCAGCCCCCCACGGGCTGGGAGCACTCCCTGCTGGACAGAGGAGAGGACAGGGACGGGGGCTGTGTCCCTGTGGCCCGGGGATGCCGGTGGCCACTCAGCGCTCTGGGTCAGCCCGGCCTGACCTCCGCCTGACCCCGATGCCCGGAAAGCCGCGTCATGGCAGGCTCTGGGAGGAGGGAAGGGTGGCTGGCTGCAAACGCAGCCGCACTCCAGGAAGCAAAGCCCCGGGGGCGCGCGGGGCTGTGACACCACCTCTGCAAACCTGAGCTGCTTCCTCAGAGCCTTCGCAGCCTCAAAGGAGGAAGAACCGTTCCTGCTGTGCTCCCGCTCCCTGGGCTGCTCTCCCTTCCAGGGCAGGGGGGCGGGCACTGGGATGCTCTGGGGAGGCTGCCAGGTGCACCAGGGACCCACGCTCCGCCCAGCTCCCACTGCTGCAGCCCGTCAAACATTTTTCGAGCTGAAATCTCCTTCAGTAGCAGAGGCAGGACCCTGCATCCTACATTCTCTGGGCATCGCGTGGCCCACGAGGGCTGGGGATGCAGCCGGACGAGGCCCCCACACCTCCCAAGGGCGGCTGGACCCTCAGTGTGAGTGTGGGGGGGTTGTCCCTCACCTGCAGAGCCACAGGTGGATCGCTGGCCAGGCTGCGGGAGCGGGCAGGATCCCTGCGGGCAGGGACGGGCTGGCACAGCTCCCTGAGGAGCTGCAGGTCCCGGGTGCTCCGCAGTCTCCTGCTGGCACAGCCACACAGCAGGACCGTTGGGAAAGCTGCATCACCACAGGAGAAGGGGGTAATTAGGTGCTCGGCACGTCCTGCACACCGAGCACTCCAGGATGAGTGTGCAGAGGGCAGCCCGCAGCCTCCCCGACCCCAGCCAGCTCCCTGGGCCGCCCTCTCCCCGCTGGGGCGCTGCCTCCTGCACACCTCAGCCTGCCGCCCATCCTGCCGGGCTGAGGCAGACCGCTCCGTCCCGGAGAGTTATTCCTGGATAATCACAGATCCATGACCCTCAGCCATCCCCGAGATCATCCCATGTTCTCCGCCTTGAAGTTTAGGGTAACCTTCCATGGGCACCCTCTTGCCTTCCCTTTAACCTCCCCCAGCCGTGACCTGGGGCTGCCAGGGACACACAGACCGAGTGACCCGAGAGCACAAACTCTCCTCCTTTCCTCCTCCACCTACACAAACCCCGGTTTGAAAACAGCCCAGCGCAACGCGGAAGAGCCGGACAAAGAGCGGGATGGCAGTGGATCCTCTTATCATCAGGAGGAGCCGGAAAAATCAGTCCGTTCACTTCTGATAAGCTATTTGGTGACAGCAGCCCCGCAGGTGAGTCACCTCGAGTGGCAGATGCTCGGGAGGTTACCGCAGGTGATGGTGCTGCTGATAGACCGGTGTTGTATTACAATACAAACCATCGTTCCTGTTTCACAACTCCCCCTGTGGGTTTTAAGGAGGGCCGGGGCGGTCCTGCCCCAGAGTGAGCGCGGCGTGGGCACCGAGCGCAGGCACAGGGGTGTGCGGGAGCATCGCCGGCCCGGCTCCAGGGCACCGGGGCAGCCGCAGCCTCCCCGTGCCCCGCACCGGGCCACATCTGCCGGGTTTCCGCAGGCGGAAGGACCGCGCCGGAGCTGGATGAACATGGTGAGTCCCTGGCAGCGCTGCCCCCAGCCCCGGGATGGGCACCAGCCCCCCGCACACCCCGTGCCCGGCCACTCTCCCGGCCCAGAGCGGTTCTGAGGGGATGGGGCAGCCCAGGCCCCAAGAGCTGCTGCTCCTCGGCCCTGGCAGCAGCTAGGAAAGGGTTTTCCCTGTTTCTCACATCCCTCCGTGGCTGGATATGGCGCTTGGGCACCCCCGTGAGCTCTCGCTCCCACATTTCTGGGGCTGCTTTCCCCTCTCCCCGCCCGGGGAGCAGACAAGCAAGGCGGTGTCCACCCTGCCGAGGGGAACGGGCCCTTCTGAAGGGTCTTATCCCACCCCTCGAGAAGGGGCTGGTTCCTGGGCACGGCCTGGGTGAGAGCCAGGCCCTCCCAGCCCCGGCGCAGCTCCCAGCGCGGCACTGCCTGTCCCTCTGCTCGGCGCAGGGGACACACCTGCAGCGCCCTGTGCAAGCAAAGCCGCGGCCACCAAGCCCCAGCCTGGCATGCGGTCCCTCCCTGGGAGGGAGGCACTTCCCCAAGAGGGCAGACAAGTACGACCAAGCTCTCCGGGCACTGCAGAACCCTCCACCAGCAGCACAGCGGGACATCAACCCCTGCAGGGTGGGGAACTCGCTCCCTGCGATGCCTACACACACCCACGGGTTAAATCCCGCAGCCAAGGAGCCACCCTCGGAATGTGATTGCCCTGCAAAGCTCGGTTTGGTGAAAGAACATCCCACCAGCTCCCGAGGGAGGGATGGAGCCCAGCTCTGCACACCCTGCAGCCCCCCAGCACGGATTCCCCGTTGGCAAGGGGTGAAGAGGTTCATCGGAGCTCCACGGCTCTTGGGCTGGCACTGGCACAGCTGGAGCCCGCGATGGCCATGGTGACATTAAGCGCTCTGAGAGAACGCAGCAAGGCAGCTCAGTGAGTTAGGGTAGCACTGGGTTCTGCAGGAAATCCTGTGCCTCCACTCCACGCAGGAGGGGCACGGCCCTCGCCTTGCTTTGGATTTAACCAGTGCAGCTCTTGCTCGCAGTGTGGGCTTGAGAGGAGCCATGGACAGACAGCTCCAAGCTGGGAATCCCTTGGAGACTGAAGAGGTTCGTGGACTGAAGAAAATGTGAAAAAAGCCCCCCAAAAAATCCCAATAATCACCCATCTCATCTGCATCAGCACCAGACCTGGTGTCTTGGAAAGGAGCCCAGCAGTGGATGGCACGATGGGGACAAGTATGGGCAGTGTGGGGACAGGCAGGGACAGCCGTGCTGCTGCACAGCGGCCTGGAGGATCCATCCCATTCCCACAGGGAACCGTTAGGATCCCATTATCCAGCTGGTGCCCGGCCCAGGCCCAGGGTGACACAGGAGGTCAGCATGAGGAAGGACGGGCCCCACGGGCCCTGGGCTGGCTGTGCTGGCAGAGCTTGGTGCAGCATTACAAAACTCCCAGGCCTCCGGGAGCTTTTCCCTTCTCCGCAGAGAAGTGGCTCAGGAAGGGCAGCCCCAGTGGGAGATGCAGGACCCAGGTTCCCCTTCCCACCCTGCCCTCCTGCTCCCAGCAGCTCCCTGCCACCAGGAAACGGGCTCGGCACCCCGGGAGCCGAGCAGAGCCCAGCCAGGCGTGGGAATTTGGCACAAGAGGCTGCCCACACTCGGCACGGCTGCCAGCCGAGCCGGCTTTGGGAGAAAGGCTGCTGGCATTTCCTCAAAGAGCCAGGCACCAACATGCTGGGACACGGGCATATGGTGCCAGGTGGGATCCAGAGCTGCCCTGCACAGGTCACTTCTTGTTCCCAAAGCCAGCAGCCCCAGCCATGCAGCAGGGACACGACAGGGCTGCAATGTTTGCTGGCACACGGAGCCAGCCTGCTGTTGTGAGCTAACCCGGGGATAACGGGCTGGCACTTGCAGTAAAATCCAGCCGGGAGAGTGTGTGGGCATGGCTGAACGTGCCCTTGGGCAGGGAGGGCTCACCTCTCCTCTGAGCTTGGCCCCTTCAGCTGTGCCACATCCCCAGTGCCACCACACTGCTCTGCCAAGTCCCAGCCTCTGAGCCCCGGGATGGCACAGGGAGCTCTGCTGTCACCCGAGGTGACAAACACCATCATCTCCAGGCCTGTGCTGCTCTTAGCTCAGCAGTGGGAGCAAAGGTTTCCAAATCCCAAACCCTCCTGGATCGTGCACCTGGATCTGTGGGTTTATCACAGCGGCTTTAACCTTCCCTACCTCTGTCCATGCCAAAAAAACTTGTCTTACCTGTGCTGGCAGAATCCAGAAGCAACAGCAAAGAGAAAGAGCTCACTGGGGCTGGCAGGGCATGGAAGGGACCAGGCCCAGAGGAGCAGGAGCACCTTTCCAAACTGCTGCTCTGTGGCTGGAGAACACGGCACAAACACCTACAGAGCCCACCTGAACCCTCGCAAAGGGGCTCCGGGCCTCAGCCCACCCACCGAGCACGGGCTCCCAGCCCCTGCCCTCCCATCGCCGGGGCTTTCCAGTACAAAGAATTGTTACAGGAGGGTAATTTTGAGGAGCTCAAGCGAATCGATGCCTGACTCACCCCTGCTCCAGCTCTGGCTGTGTTTACCCCGTGTCTTAGCAGCGGCACAGCTCCCTCCCTCCCCGCCCTGGGAGTGCTGGTTCCCCTGGCTCGGGCTGGTTCCCCCGGTGCTGCCGCAGCCCTGCGGGGAGCGCTGGGGCTGTGCCACCCCGCTTCTGACCCTACTGAAGGCACAGCCCCCGTCGTGACATGCCCAGAGCCCCGCAGGCGTGTGTATTTTGACTCAGGGTTTCTCTGCGCATCACAAAGCGCCTCTTTCGCAACATCTGTGACTTTTTAAGCCTCTGGTGTGCTAATGACAGTAACTCTACACCGCTGAGAGCCAGGTACTGCAATTGCACAGGAGGTGTCTGTGGGAAGAAGGCAGCGGGTGACCCTGGGTGACCGCAGCGCCAGGCGTTGTCACGACAGGACACGCCACCCTCTTTCCCAGCAGCTCTAAACCGCCTCAGGTGAAGGTCGGGACAGGTCCCCTGCTCATCCCTGCTGCCCTCCCTGGGCTGCGAGCTCACCACGGGGCCAGCTACCCTCACTACAACGCACCCTGCCGCCTCCCAGCTGCTTTCTGGCTGCAGTTTCAGCTCATTACTGCTTTTCCCCTCTGCTTTGCAGGACTTGGCCTCGGAGCGGCTCAACGGCAGAGGTAACACGGGTGGGAGCTGGGAGAGACGAGCGGTGCCAGGCTGAGCCCGGCCATGCAGGGCCACCCTCCTCTGCGTTGCAGGTCCCTGCTCAAGACCCAAATCCTCCAGGGTGCCGGAGTCCTTCAAGCGGGTGGGGATCCTCGTCCTGGCCGTGGTGCTCACCCTCGCCTGCCTGGTCGCCATCGGCTTCCTGGGTACAGCTCCTGAGCTCCTCTCCCCCTCCTTTCTCATGGCCACGGCTCAGCAAACACAGCCCTAGCTCCTTGCTGAGCTCCCCGTGCCAGCCCCGAGGCTGCCCAGGAGCTGGAGCCCTGCGCTGAGCCCCCCTCTCCCTGCAGTGAAGATTTACCTGGACCACCACTACCTGTTCTGCAAGCAGCCCCTGAAGCTGGTGCCGCTGAAGCAGGTGTGTGATGGGCAGCTGGACTGCCTGCAGGGCGAGGACGAGGCCAACTGTCCCCAGTGGGTCCCCCAGGGGCCGCCGGCCGGTGGTGAGTGCAGGACACCCCGCCAGAGCTCCTCAGGGCTGGGCTGCTGCGGCCAGCCCGTGCCAACGCTGACTTTGTGTCTGCCTCCAGCCCGCGTTTCCAAAGACAGATCCATCCTGCAGGTGCTCAGCAGCCACGCTGGAGCCTGGTCCTGTGTGTGCCACGACCATTTCACCCCGGAGCTGGCCAGAGCTGCCTGCGAGCAGATGGGCTACAGCAGGTACCCGGCTGCTTCAGCTTCCCTCTGCAGTGGGGCTCTGCTTGTCTGCAAAGCACTCAGAGTTCTGTGCTAATGGTTTCGGTCCGTGCCCGGCAGGCAGAGCACTCTGTGAGTCCCCAGGAGCTGGCACAGAGCCCTGGCAGCCTCCCACGAGAGCAGAGTGCAGTGCCCTGCTCTGTCACAGCCCACGGGCAGCCTGCCCTGCTCCTGCTCTCCCTCCCCAGAGCAGCCAACACAGCTCACCCGGGAAGGGAGGCTCAGGGCCCCGCACTTTCCTTTGCAGATGGGTTCTGGTGTTTGAGCCACTGTAGGAGCCCAGATTGAGCCAAACCTGGTGTTTTCCAGGCCCAAACAGTCAGTGATTGATGCTTTGAACACAGGTCCCAAATGTCACAACAGCAGGGACCCCCCCTGCTCACCCCTGTGCACAGCAGGGAACCCTCTCCCCTCGCTCAGTTGCTCCTGTCCAGGGTGCTGAGCTCAGTGCCCCGTCCCAGGGCTGTGACATCCCCACCTGGCCAGCCCTGTCCCAGGGAAGCCCCTTTTTCCTAGGGCACCCAGCCTGCCGAGGTGCTGAGGCACCAGTGCCTGTCCTCCCCCACACCTGAAGCCCTGTCCCCCCCTGTGTCTTCCAGCACCCCGACTTTCCAGGGGGTGGAGGTGGCCGCGGGGCAGCCGCTGCCTCCTCGCGAGGTCGTGCTGAGCAACGGGAGCCTCCAGGTGCTTGAGCCGGGCAGGTGAGTGGGGACTGTGTGTGATACCCCGGGCAGGAGCCTCTGGTGCCTGGCAGAGGAGCCAAATCCAGCCTTTTTTCCTTCCTTTTCCAGGAAATGCCTCTCGGGGTTGGTTGTGTCACTCTTTTGCTCCAGTAAGTACCATGATGGTGGCTGCACCCTGTGGGCACTGGGGCCTCGTCCTGCTCCAGGTCCTCGCTCCTGGCACAGCCCATGGGAGTGTGGCTCCATCCCAGGCCCATCCCGCAGGGTTTGCACGAGGAAAGATGGATTTAATTACTGCTAACCTCGTTAAGCCAGCACAAACCTCCCAGAAACGAAACACCTAAGGGAGGCTTACCCAGCTGCCTGCACGGGTTTACTTTCACCAGCGAATTACCCCGATTAAACTAATTATCCCGGGGGGCTGGAGCGGGCAGGGGATGGCTGGAGCCCTTCCAGCAAGCCTGGGGACGAGGGGTGACAGCAGCGCCGTGGGGATGAGGCACCCTGGGAACCCTCCTGTCCCCTCACAGACTGCGGGCAGAGCGTGAGGACGCCGCGGGTGCTGGGGGGCAGCCCGGCCGCCATCGAGGCGTGGCCCTGGCAGGTCAGTTTGCAGTACAGGAAGGAGCACATCTGCGGGGGGAGCATCATCGGGCCCGGCTGGGTCCTGACGGCCGCGCACTGCTTCAAGTGAGTGCGCACCTGCCCGTGCCTCGGTTAAATCCGCGGTGATTATCGCTCTGCGCGGGGCTCTGTGCCCGGCCCTGAGGCGGTGACAATGCTGTCCGTGCACAGGAACAACCCCATCATCCAGAGCTGGCGCGTGAAAGCCGGCTCCGACCTCCTGTCGGGCGCTGCCGCCACCTTCGCCGTGGAGAAGGTGTTCCTGGCCGAGGTGACACCTGCGTCCCCCAAGGACAATGACATCGCCCTGGTGAAGCTGCGCTCCCCCGTGCATGACTCAGGTGAGCCTGGCAGAGCCGTGCTCGGGGCAGGAGTCCCAGGTTTTCCCCTGATGGCTGGGATGGGGATGCCCGGCGTGGCAGCGTTCCCTGGGCACCGAGCACCGGAGCAGGGACGGGGGTGCCCGGCTGGTGGCTGTCCCCAGGCAGTCCGGGTCCCTTCCCTGTGAGCCCCCCAGGCATGTCCCTTCCAGACAGCACCAAGCCCATCTGCCTGCCCTATTTCGACGAGGAGCTGGTGCCGGGCACACCCCTGTGGGTGATCGGCTGGGGCTACACGGAGGAGCACGGTGAGTGGCACAGCCTGGGGGTGACAGGGACAAGGACAGAGCCCTCCGGCACTGCTGGCATGAGCAGAGGTTCTGGAGAGCTCCCTCCTCGCCCGGGGTCCCTCTGAGAGGCCGTGTGTCACCCAGGGAAGCTGTCGGAACGGCTGCAGCAGGCGGAGGTGGAGCTGATCGACCAACTGAGCTGCAACCTGGCCGCCTACCACGGCGATGTCACCGACAGGATGCTGTGTGCCGGCCTGCCCCAGGGCGGCGTGGACACCTGCCAGGTGGGGGCCTGGGCTGCCCACAGGGCTGGGAGTGTGTCCCTGCCCATCCTTGACGCGGCTCCTCTGAGGGAAGAGCTGTTTGGGGAACGGCTGCTGCGAGCGCTGCCACCCCGCGGGGCCACCCTGAGGGTCTGTCCTTGGCAGGGCGACAGCGGCGGGCCCCTGCTGTACTCGAGAGGGCACTGGCAGGTCGTGGGCATCGTCAGCTGGGGCCAGGGCTGCGGGACCCCCAGCACACCTGGCGTCTACACCAGTGTCCGTGCCTACCTGGACTGGATCTACGCTGTCCGCAGGGTCAGTGCCGTCCTGCCCGAGGGCAGGGCCGGCTCCCATCGGCTGAGCTGCCTCCTTAAGGACACAGTTCCTTTCCTCTTGGCTTTGGCTGCCCTTTTCAAAGCTTTCAATTCCCTCTGTGCCTCTCTCTCCCCGCAGTCGGAGCTCTGAGGCCTGCGGGAACAGGTCACTCCTTGCCCCTTCCCATCCCTCTGCCCTTGCTCTGGCAGCAGCAGGGACGTGGCTCTCCAGCCACGGAAGGTGAGCAGAGGCTCCCAAACACTGGCTGGCAGCTGTGATTTAGGGCACCAAAGCCCAGCCGAGGAGGCAAAGGGGGACTCGGAGTGACGGCCACTGATCCCGTGAAGGAATCTCGCTGGCTCAAACTCCCTTCCAGAGAAAGATTAATTTATTGCCCTGTGCTGACCCCGCTGTGGCAGGACGGCTCCTGGGGGGCCGAGCTGCTGACAGCTCCCTCCTGTTGTACAGAGAGAAATGATGTTTGTGCCGTGGAGCATCCCCCTATTCCCATTAAAGGAAAGAATTTGTTTTTTCACACGGCCTCCAGAGCCTTTGTCCTGCTTTCTCACGGGGTTATTTTTACCCAGTCCCTCTCCACACCTAAACAAACACCCAACAGCAACCCCAAACCACGGCGAGTTTCTCTAGTAAACATAAACTTTATTTCATTCAGGGCAAAGCTAACTAAACCTCTACAGTGCAAAGATGTGCTGTAAATCATCACACAGCCCGGCGCACACCCCCCCCGTGCTCACACGCAGGTTCCTCCCACACAGCTTCACATCAGCTTGGACACACACGTGTCTGTGGCACCACACACCCCCAGGGGAGCCCCCTCCCCGAAATGCCCCGGAAAGCCTCTGCAGCCCCCTCCCCAAAGCCCCGGGGACAGCGGGGTGCTGGCACAAGCCCCCGGAGCAGCCCGCAGCACTCGTGTGCACATGGAGTTACGTTCCAAAGATCTGCTGATGTGGGCTTTTGCCGTCGAGCCAGAGGAGTAATCCATGCACAGTGCAGCATTGCATATCCGGCGGGAAGTGGAGCTGCGTCCACGTGCCGGCTAAAAAAAGGCCAACAGGTTGGGACAGCTAAAAATAGTTCTTTAAAAAACTCCCTTCCTCGCCTCGCTGTCCTCCCCCGCAGGAGGGCTCCTCCAAGGGCGGGCAGGGGGTCTCTCGGGGTGACTGGGGGGTCTCAGGCCTCCTCCCGGGCTCTCGCAGGTGGCAGTGCTGTGACAGCTCCTGGCACCAGAGCGCCTTTGGCCCTTCGGGATGGTGGCAGAGCCGTGCAGGGCACCTCACACCTCCTGAGAAGTGGCTCAGACTCACTGTCCCCAGCTTACAGACGGGGACACGGAAGCGCAGAGAGGTCTGAGGGTGCCACAGACCCTCAGGGAGAAGATCAAGATCCCAGCTCCCACTTGCCTGTCTTACCAATGGCCGAGGGGACCTGCCTGGGGCCAGGTGCCAGTACCTGTCCCCTGTCCCTGCTCCACTGGTGGCCCTGAGCCCAGCTGGGGGTGACCAGCCCGCTGTGCAGCAGCATCCCCAGAGAAGGTAGCACCCAGCCTTTCCTTGTCCACCTTGGCCACCAAACCCTCGCCACTCCAGCCCCTCTGCCAGGGCACAAGCCCCCACAGCAAGTCATGGCTCAGCTGTGAATCCCAGTTTACCCTGGGGACAGGGGAGCTGCCTGTCCTGCAGCTTCCCTGTCAGACACCCGCAGATTGGAGAAACAGGGAAAAATTCACATTTTAAAGGGCGTTGTCAACCTCAGTTGTAGCTCGCTCACTTCGTGTCTCACATCCTCGTGAGACCCCTCACAAAGACCCCCTGGCTTTCTGTGGCACCCCTCATCCCAGGGCACTTCACCGTGGTCAGCCAAGGAAACCTCACACCCACCCCGTGAGGTAGAGCAGTATTATTGTCCCCATTTTACAGACGGGGAAACTGAGGCATGGAGAGGCAGAGCAACTTGCCCAAGGTTGCCCAGCGGGCTGGTGGCACAGCCCTGGCCCGGCTCCCCTCGCCAGGGCCCGGCCGTGCTCCCCGTCCCTGCATGGCCACGGCAAAAGGGAAACGCAATTGGCTGCTTTCCCCCTGGAATCTCACACAAAAATATCCACGTAAGGAGTTCAGCCTTGGCACCAGCATCAAAAGCATCGCTGCTCCGAGCGCCGAGCTCCAGAGAGAGGGGAGGGGGCAGCACAAAGCCAGGGAGCGCTCCCAGGCTGGCTGCCTGGGGAGAAGCGCCCCCCGCTCCCAGGACAAAGCCGGGGTGAAAGCTCAGCCCATCACGGGCCAGCAGTGACGCTGGGACACGGCCAGCCCGCCCAGGCCTGCTGCGGGAGGGACCGAGGCACAGCCAGGGGCCTCTCACTGACTCGGCTCTCCATTGTGCTTATCACAGCCCTGCTTGCTGCCCCGCGCCACTCCACCTGCACGGCCAGCTCGGAGCATCCTTGCCCTTGCTCCAGAAACCTTCTGGATGCAGCAGGCAGCTCCCAGCCGCCTCAGCTCAGCATCGCCAGCACCCACCGTGCCACCCCGAGCCCCACCCTCCGGGCACGCCGGGACCCCCGGTGCCCCGCACCAGGCACCCACCCGGCCCCTGCCCTGCCCCGCCCGCCCGGCACGCTCTTGCCTGTGCTCAGAGCGGAGCCGGCGGCTCCCTCTGCCCCAGCAGCCTCCCAGTCCGTGTCCGCGAGAAGCTCCCAGTCCCCCCGGCAGCCGCAGCCTTGTCCGAGAAGCAGTGCAGGTTGCAGGCACGTGTGTTAATAGAAACATGTCTCAAGCGTTGGCAGTTCGGAAAGAAAACAAAAGGGGAAGGCTCGTCCCCTGCCCGGGCTCCCGCGGCGGGGCGGGGCGGGCGCGGGGCGCCGCTGCTTCGTTCATGCCTTTGGTGGTGCTTTTTGTTCCGCCTTGGAGCCGGCCAGGCCGTTCTCGGTGTTGTCGTTCCCTGACGAGCTCACCAGACACTCCTTCCTGCACAGGGAGAGCGCAGGGCAGCTGAGAGCCCTCCCCCTCCCCCGGCCCCCCTCACCCCCACCCCGCCCCAGCCCCGCACTCACTTCCCGTCCTGCGTCTTCTTGATGATGAACAGGACCACCCTCTTGATGAGCATGAAGAGGATGAGGAGGCCGATGAGCCCCCCCACCACGCCCACGATGATGAGTGTCACAGTGTTGTCTGTCTCCACCACTGCGGGAGAGAAGCTGCTGAGGGGGCTCGGGAAGGGAGCAGGGAGCCCCCAGCTGCACATCCCACCCCAAAATCCCACAGCCCCCTCCACAGGAGGCTTCCAGGGATGTCACCCCCTCAGTGCACCACCACGACAGCGAGCCAAGGAGGTGGTCAGCGTGTGCTGACATTTCCAGCAGCCCAGTGCCACCCCAGTGCCCAGCCCAGCACTCACTCTTATGGACCACGGTGAGGAAGATGGTGGCATTGTGCTGGGCGTTCCTCTCCTTGGGGTTCTTGACGTGGCAGGTGTACTTGCCAGCGTCACTGAACTCCACGCCGTTCAGCACGATGGAGATGTTGTTGTCCTTCTTGGTGGTGGAGCCAACAAACTCCACCCGCGGGTTGTGCCAGATCAGGGTGGGCTCCGTGGCTTTGTTCTTGATCTTGCCGTGGTAAATCTGCAGGGGGGCAGGGTGTGGGGTCAGCTGGGCCTTCCCAGGTGAGGGACAGGGTCACGTTCTCCTGGTGGTGCCCAGCCTCAGCTCTGCACACACAGAGACCCACAACAAATGTCCCATTACACCCCAGTAAAGCGGGAATGGCCATGGAGAGGAACTGGAAGCACATCCTGCTGGGAAACAGCAGGTCCCACCTGCCCTGAAGCAATGGAACAGGCTGTGCAAAAAATGGGAGATCCCCAGAGAAAGCGAACTCCTTTGCTGGCCAGAGCTGCTCCCCCACTGCTGGGGAACTGAGGAGCCAAATATTCCCAGCAGGAACAAATCTATACGGAGCCTTTCATATTTCAGAGCCAGTGAAGGAGGAGGAAATGAACCATATTTTGCCCTAAGTGCAGATTTGCACCTGAGCGACCAATTTATGAAAACAAATGAGCCCTTGGGCAGCAACAAATCTAGAACAGCTTTGTGCCTAAAGCACAGACGTTCTGGGGTATTTGAGTCACCCCGTTCGCACAGCCTTGTCCCCCCCAGAGCTGGTGACACTCGGAGGGAAGGGCATCCTACACCAGGAGAAAGGGAACTGCGAGATCTGCAGTGCTGGGCTGCACTGGGGAAGCACAAAAGGACCTGCCAGGAAAGCAGAGCCCAGAGAGCCACCCACCAGCTCTGTCGAGTTGAAATACCATGTGAAGACCAGGTCCTGGAAGCCTATGCAGGTGGTGAAGGTGCAGGGCAGCAGGACATTGGAGTTATTCAGAGCCATCACTGTGTTTGTCTTCCCCACCGACACCTCCAAGGCGAAGGCGATGGCGAAGATGTGCAAACCTGGCAGGGAGAGGGGAGGAGAGAGTGAGGCCAAGGCTTTGCCACCCCTCGTCCCCTTTGGCACGCCAGGCTGCCATGGCAGGAGGAAAGGCGCCTGTCCCCAGCCCCAGAACGGCTCGGTGACAGAGGGGACCTGCTCTGGTGAGGAGGAGCTGGGGCTGGGTCACCCACAGAGCCAGCGCGGGTTCAAAGGGAGCCAGAATATCCCCGCGAATAAAGCGTGCAAATGAGAGGCCTGATTTGCATGTTATCCACAGGCCTCCCGCTGGACCTTGAAGGGGGAGAAAAAAGGCCAAGGCGAAGCAGAGCTCTGTTCTTCAGGCGGGAGCTGGAGCAGTAATTAGCGTGGCTGTCCTGGCCGCCCTCCCGCAGCCCTGCCCCGCCCTCCGGGGCAGCCCCCTCACGCCCCGCAGCCGAGAGCCCCGGCTCCCTCTGGAGCTGCCCGATGACCTTCAAACTGCGGGATGCAGCTCTCCCGCGAGCAGGGAGAGAGGAGCAGGTAGGAGCCCAGCTGCAGCTGGACACTCCTGGGGTGCAGGGACTGGCAGTGCACTGGGCTGGGCCACCACTGTCCCCACAGATCCTTCCTGGGGGCACAGGGGTGCTCTGGTCCTGGCCAGAGGAGCAACCCCACTCCCCATCCTCATCCCCATCCGCATCTCCAGGCCCGTCCCCTTTGTGTGATGGGGCACAGCTAAGATGTGACACGGCCAGCAAAGCACTGTCCTCCCCTTCCCCCCAGCTCAGCCACCTCTGCAGAGCTTTCCCTGGGCACAAAATCCAGGGGACACAGCTTTCCCCACGGCCACGAGCCCATCCCAGCTGCCCCAACACCTTAACTCGGACACGCTGCCCTCAGTCTGGGATTGGCCTCTCTCTGCAGCCGCCTCTGCTGCTGATTTATTCTCCCACACAAGCCGGTGCTAACAACTCCCCAGGCACGTCGCAGCGGAGCCGAGCCCGGGAGCCCTGCATCCTGGGCTCCGGGCCCTGCTGCAGTGCTGCATTGCAAGCACTGCAGGCGAGGAGTTATTTAACTTTACACAGAAGCACTCCTCAGTGTGCTCGAGAGGCCGGAGCCAGCGTCAGGGAGAAGTTCCCGGCTGATGGAATCTCCTGCAGCTGTCAGGCACCAAGAGCAGCCCTGGGGATGCTACGGAGGGCACTTCACAGGCAGGAGTGTCCCAGGGGACAGGAGCTGTCCCCCTGGAGCAGGAGTTGGCAGAGGGATGCCTGGCTCTGCAGGTACAGCTGAGCCTGCAGCGTGCTGCAAGCGGACACTCACTCACAGGAAAGATGATTCCTCGCAGCTTGTAACACTTGGAAACCTGTCTGCCACCCTTGGAATGTAATCTGAATTGAACGTGTGGGGCAAATCGAGGCTGACCTTGCTGCTGTCATCCTGTGCTCTCAGGAAGGCAGAGCTCATATGTTACCACTAAATAAAGCACCAAGGAAAACACGCCGAGGGGAGCTCTGACTGAACCTGCCCCACACCAGCGCTGCTTTTCCGTGCACTCCCCGAGCTGCTGCACTTCGCACCAGCAGACCCCCAACCTTCAGGGCCACTCCCCTGGGGGCTCCAGGCTCCCTCCCGTGCCTGCAGGCACCAGCGTTTCCCAAAACACAGCCCAGGGAAGCAGGGAGCAGCCACTCCTGCTGCTGCCAGCGCCTCGGCTGCCTGCGCTTTGCCCTTGCAGAGGGTGAGCCCCCCACAGTGAGGGGTCTCGCTGAGCGCCGTGCTCACCCCGGGCTGCCATCTGTGGGAAAGCTGCTCTGGAAAAACTTTCACTGCCCATAAAAGTCAGCGTGACATCCTGGCGCAGGCAGCAAGCCATGCCTGGCAAGGCTGGCGGGCTCCTCTCCAGCGGGGTTCAAAGAGAGGAGTTCCGAGGCCAGCCCGAGGCCAGGTGCGGCGTTCTCTGGGACAGGACACACAGAGCTCACCCCTCCTGAGGACGGGGCTCTGCCGCGGCTCCCTGGTGCAGCCAGGAGCCCGCTGCCACTCCCTGCGGGGCACGGCAGCCCCAAAACCCAGGGACACAGAGAGAGCCGCCCTGCACTCCCCTGCCCACCGCCCTCTCCGGCTCCCAGCCCACCTGAGCGACCTGTGGGACCAGGTTCCCACCTCCCCGCCCTGGACCCCAGACCCCCGAGTGGTCTCAAAAGCCTCCGCGTCTCTCCGACCACCCCACTGCCAGCCCAGGCGCTGGCACCCAAATCTCGCAGGGGGTCAGGTACTTACATGCGGTTTTGTGTCTCCAGCACCCTTAAACTTAAGAACTACGCCCTCTAAAACGCCTCCCAGGGGAGTTCCCCAGCAGCAAGCGCTGCACAGCCAGCCCTCGGTTCCAGGCTGACAGGAGGATGACCCACGGGAGCAGGAGTGCAGCGGGTGCGTGAGGCTGGCGCAGGCGGCTGGAGCCTGCCCCAGGTGTGCAGCGGGGAGGGGACGGCTGCCAGCCCCTCCCTGCAGCCTGTGGCGAGGGGACTTCGGGCATCCCTGGCCACGGGGCTGGGCATCATGCTCCAAGCAGCGGCCCTGCAGCGCGGGTCGGTGCCCGCGCCAGGGACAAGCACATGCGGATGGTGGTACCCAATGAACTGTAAGACAATGACCTGTCTTTGGCGGGCGTGCTGGCGCTGAAGCAGTGCATGGCCTCCCCGCGGCCATCCCCCGGTCCCGGGCAGGCAGGCAGCGCGCTCCCCGCTCGCCGGGCAGCGCAGGAGCGGGGCAAAGCGGGGTGCAGCCGCAGTGCTCGCAGGAGAAGCGCTGCCCGCGGGAGCGCCGGTGCGGGCAGGGCAGGGGCCGGAGCCGGGACTTCGGAGCTCGGGCTCGGCTGCGAAGTCACCTTGGCCAAGTGACTTATCCCCGGCGCTCCGGACCGTCCGTCTGCAGAGCGGAGAGCGGCGTTAGCGCCCGCGGGCGGCATCCCCGGGCGCGGCGGGCGCGGTGCAGGGGCTGGGCGCGGAGCGGGGACCCCCGCCTCGGGCTGCCGCGGCTCC
>WEKY01012191.1:285252-324560 GCA_013390045.1 Picathartes gymnocephalus
GGTGCGGAGCGGAGCGGTCCCTGCTGCCCGCAGCGCCCGGCTCTGGCCGCCCCCGCGGAGGGCGAGCGGAGCCGGGCGGGGCCGCGCCGGGCGGGGCTGCGCTGAGCCCTCCTCCGCGCTCCTCCGAATTCCTCCGCATCCCCCCGCGCATTCCTCCGCGCATTCCTCCGCTCTCCCCCGCCCTGTGCATCCGCCCGCCCGGGGGATCGGGGACAGCTCCCTGGACCAGGGCAGTGAGGGTCCACCTGTGCTCGGCACCGATGAAGCCGCACCCCGAATCCTGGGTGCAGTTTTGGGCCCCTTGAAAAAAGGACATTGAGGTGCCGGGGTGTGTCCAGAGAAGGGGCTGGAGGATGAGGATGAGGAGAGGCGGGGGGGCTGGGGGGTTTTAAACTGGAGGAAAGGAGGCTCGAGGGGACCTTCTGGCTCTTTGTCAGCTCCTTGACAGGAGGGGGGAGCCAGGTGGGAGTCGGGCTTTTCTCCCAGGTAACAAACGACAGGACAAAAGGAAACGGCCTCAAGCTGTGCCAGGGGAGGTTTAGATTGGATATTAGGGAAAATTTCTTCGCTGAAAGCGTTGTTCAGCCCTGGCACAGGCTGCCCAGGGCAGTGGTGGAGTCACCGACTCTGGAAGAGTTCAAAAAGTGTATGGCTGTGGCACTTGCGGACGTGGTTTAGTGATGGCCTGGGCAGTGCTGGGTTAACAGTCAGACTTGATGATCTCAGAGGTTTTTTCCAGCCTCAGCGATTCTGTGGTGGCCTGGAAACTTCGGGCTGGTGTTCCCCTAGGCCACCTTGAGAAGACACCAAAGTGCCACTAAGGCTGGTGGCTTCCCAGGACAACAAAACAGACAAGGCTGGGGTTCAGCTGTCATTCGGGGCACCTCAGCAGTGTGACACGAGGGGTCCCTGCCCTCCATCCCCACGGCAGACAGCAGGCACAGGTGGGGATGCAGAGCCAGCCCCCGATGGCTGCAGAGGGACCAGCCCAGAGCCAAAAGGAACACTGAGAACTTATTTTTCTCCCCGTGAGCTTGTTCCCGGATAATTGGCTGCACAAAAGTTCCTGTCTCAGCAACTTTTTCCTCGCCGTGGCATCCATTAGGACTGCCCTCGGCACACCTCACCCCAAAGGCGGCGGTGGGGGCCCTCCTAATGGGATCCCCCGGGGCGTGGTGTGGGCAGGCAGAGCTTCACCTCTGTGCTCAGGTCCATTAGACAGCGAGCCCTGCGCGCAGAGCAGCGTTTGCGGGAGGTGACGCATCCCAAAACAGCCGTGGCGGGAAGGGGAGGAGGTGCTGCCACACTCCCGGAGCCGGAACAGCGCTGACTTCTTCTCTGGGCTGCAGTGACACAGGGCACACGTCCCGGCAAAGCTCACCCCAGGGACCAAGCATGGCTTCCCCGAACTGGATCGATTGGTTTTTGTGTGTGAGAGCAGCTCACCTGCCTGCGTGTCCAAGGTGCCACGACCTGTCCCCTTCAGGGCACGCGGAGGCTCCCCATCCCCATCCAGCAGGGAGGAGGGAAAGCAGGCGGCTTTGCAGGGCACGGGGACATCCCAGGGGAGCCCGAGGGGATGCCAGCAGTGCCCGTGGGCTGAGGCGTTAGGGCTGCAGAGCTGGCAAGAGAAGCAGGAAAAGCACAGGCGGAGCGGGGCCGGGCAGCGCTGGCAGCCGGCGCTGCGGGAGCGGCGCGCACGGCTCTGCTGATGCTGCAGAAGGTGCCTCGGCGGGCGGCAGGGCCGGGTTCGGGGAGGGGATGGGTCCGGGGAGCTGATGGATGCAGGGAGCTGATGGATGCAGGGAGCTGACGGATACAGCGAGGGGAGCGAAGCCGCGGGCGCTGTATGGAGACGGCAGGAGGAGGGCGGCGTTTGCTGGAGCATCACTAATGGTGAGAGGGCAGGCAGAGCGATCCGAGGGGTGGAGGGACTCTCGTCACCCCTGCAGGGGTGCCTGGTGGCTGCTGGGGCCAGAGGCACGGGTGCAGGTGAGTTTGAGGCCAGCATCCAGCACGGAGACCTGCAGCAGCGGGGACCTGGAACAGCAGCAGCCCTACCCTGGTGCAGGGAAAGGTGTGGAGGAGCCCCCCCTGGGATGCTCAGGTGTCTGCCAAGTTTGCTTCCAAAACGAGGGGTCAAGCTGGGATGGAATTGGCCAAACTGCCGCTGGGAATCTCTCCAGCAGAGCCCTAAATCCTTCTGGAGGCAGGAAGGTTGGGCCACGCGTGACTGCAAGGGTTGGCCGGTAAATACCACAGAGCTCCTGCGGGCACTGGCACAAACCGAGGGGCACAGGGCAGTGGGCACCCAGCTTATTGCGTGCTGACACGGCCCTGCAGGCACGTGTCCCTGCTGAGCATCCCCGCAGAGGTGACAGCCTGGCACTCCCCTGCCCACCCCCCTGCCCGCCTGGGGGCAGCTGTGCCCACGCAGCCCCGGGGCTGGGAGAGGGATGCTGGCTGTCACCAGCGCCTGATGGAGCTGTCACACTTGGCAGCTTCAGCCGGTCTCCTCGGCCGACTGATGCCGTGAGACATCTGCCTCTGCCGCGGGGCTGGACAGGGCTCTGCTGTCCCCCAGCCCGGCCGGCGCCCTGGCCGGGAAGGGCGCTGCCAGCAGCCGGCCCGGGCTTTCCGGCAGGACGCAATGTCCGGAGTGGGATCCGGCATTCCTGTGGCTCAGCGGAAACTTGTTCTGCTGAGTCCAGCACCACGTTGCTGCCTGTGGTTTCAGGGAAGGCGAGCACCCCGTGCTCGGACAGTGTCACCTCCCTGGGGGACAGGAAGGAGGGCTTAGGGACGCTGCCAGCTGGCACACAGCCTGCCGGGGGGGCACTGTGGCTGCCTGTGCACCCTCCGTCCCTCTCAGCTTGCACTGGCGGAGCTGGGAGGGTTAAAATGCCAGGCTGCTGCTCTGCGAGGAGGGCTCCTGCCTCCCTCCACGTGGGTACAGAGCAGGTAGGGCTGAGCAGAGCAGCTCCGAGTTCAATGCAGCAGGCGCAGCGCTGGCCCCGGCTGCCCTGGAGCATCCTGCCAGGGGCTGCCCCAGGAGGACAGTCCCAGCCTCTTCCCGAACCTCCCCGAGCCAGACGATGCTGCGCTGCCGGACTCGGAGCAGGCAGAGCCCTCCTGCCGGTGGAGGGGGAGGAGGAGGTGGCAACGCTGGAGCAGAGCTTCCCATCAGCACCTTATATTTACTGCAAGGTCCTCTGGCTGTGACCTTTAAAAGACAAAGTGGCCTGGCATCCCGGCAGCTGGCGGTGGCAGGAGGCACCGCAGGGATCGGGCTCTGCGGGACTCTCCTGGCTGGGACGGACTGGCCGGGCTGGGAGCTGAGCGAGAGGTTCCGGGCACCGGCTGCGGGTGAGTACCTGGTTGCTTTTGTCATTCCAGCTCTGGGCTGCCCGCAGCTCTCCCTCGGAGCGGTGCTTTCCCCTCTCCCTGCGCTGCCGCTGCCTGCTCGCCCCCGCCCGCGGAGCCGCCCGCCCTCCGGAGCGCACAGGTTCCTCACCCCGTCCCACGGGCCCTTTAAACACGCAGGGCAGGAGCGGCCGTGTCCGCCGGCAGCCACTGCAGAGCATCTGCAAAAATCGCTGAGGCAACCCTGCTGCATCCCAGGAGAAAGTTTGTTCCCGACCCGGCACAGCCCGAGGCCACCTCCACCGAACCCTCCCCATTCTGTCCCCAGAGCTGCCCTTCACACCCCTCACTGCCCCGGACATCATTGCCCCAGGCTGTTCCCTTTCCAGGTGTCCCCTATTGACTCCCCAGCCCCGGGAGCAGGGCAGCATTGCAGGGACAGTGGCTCTGGACTCTCCCTGAGACACCCCAGCACTCCCTGTGACTCTGCACAGAGGCCCCTGCCACCCCCCAGCCCTCTCTTGCTCTTTAACACCTGTAATCCCACCCAGCCCAGGGAAGTTTCAGTGTTGTGTAACAAGGAATGTCCCTGGATCCGGAGAATCCGTGAAGCCCCGGTGCTGGGGGGTTGCTGGCACTGCCCTCAGTCCCCTGCAGTGAGGAGGACTCACTCTTGTCGCGTCCCACGGGGTTTCCTCTGGTATCCCACTGCTTTCCTCAAGTTTTTTGCCAGCAACATTACAAGGACTACCCCAAAAGTGCCAAGGGGTCCCATCCCCTTTGCCCACGGCTACATTTGACCCCCCAAGGCTGGGTGGGGATAACCCCACGTCCTCCTCCGGGGAGCTGCTCCTCCCTGCACGGCGAAGTTGTTCGCTGCCACGGGCCAGGGATCGATCGGCCGCACCCCCCGCAGCAGCCCAGCGCTGCAGGACTGTGTGAGCAGGACAGTGGAGGTGATTTGGGTGCCCTTCCTCAGCGAGGGAGAGGAGCTGTGGGGAGCTGGGAGTTTTCCGCAGCGCTGACCCCACGCTGAGGTGTCCGGGGCGCAGTGTCCAGGCGGGCAGGGACACTGGGAGAGCTCATCCCTCTGGCACTGCTGCTGGGAACGGTGGGCTGAGCAAGGTGGGGGGCTGGGGAGGGGGCAAGGCAGGGCTGGAGGGTGGTGGCAGTGCCTTGGGGCAGTGTGTGGCCAGACCCTGCTTGTGTGAGGAATGGGGGTGCGCCGGCGCTCGGCAGCCCCGAGTGAAGGGCAGCAGGGAGAGGCACGGCGCAGGGAGGCTGGCAGAGCTTCCCTCGCGTCTCCACGGTGGGTGAGCTGATGGATGTGCCTATTAACTGTGCCCCAGTTGTGTCGTGCTGCTCCAGAGCATCCCCACGGCGTTGCTGGGCTGGGAGAACAGCTGGTTACGGGTGTCCATCACCCAGAGCGTGCCCCGGGCTCTGCTGGAGCCCGCTGAGCCTTACCTGCCACGAGCAGCCATCAGTGCCAGCTCTCTGAGAAGCACAGGTGGAGAAGCTGACAGGGCACGGGTCCTGGAGGCCCCACAGTGGGTGTGGAGCAGCCCTGAAATCTCCCTGTGGGGAGGCTGGGGCAGCACTGTCCCCACTCCCACCCCCAGCGCTGCCCTGGCTCTGTGGCAGCTCCCAGGGACAGAGCTGTGGCCACACAGGGTGCCCTGGGCTCCCTCGGCACCCGAAGCACCTCAGCAGGACCGAGCTGCACTCCAGAGCAGGCTCATCCCCCCAGGCAGAGCAGCTAAGGGACCTGTCCTGCCCCTCCAGGCAGCGGCACAAAAGCATCGAGGGCAGAGTCGGTGTTTTGTTGTTCTTTTCTTTGTTTGACTGTACAAAGAGCAATAAAAACATCCCACACTCGGCAGAGTGCTCCGCAAGAGAAGCCCAGGGGAAGCACGAGCCACAGCAGCCCCTCCTGTGTGTACAGATCTGTATTTGTCTGCTCTCTGCTGTGTACAGCTATGTACAGATGCATTGGCAAGTTGCAATCCAAGGATAGTGCACGAAGAGAAATGAAAGGCAGATGCAAGACCGGTCGTGTGCGACACTCAGAGGCCTCTGTGCCCCCGAGGTGCCGGCTCAGCCCCACCAGGAGCCGGGGACAGCCCGGCTCTGGCAGCAGGCAGTGCAGGAGCCCTGTGGCACTGGGCACTGCTGGCACTGTGCAGGGGGAGCGGGGACAGCCCGGCCCTCCCCGGGCAGCAGGGCCCGGGGGGACGGGGCCACGTGTGGGAGACGGCACATTCCTGCTGCAGATGGGAGGGGAGCAGCGTGGAGCCCAGCGGGGTCGAGTGGGATGGACAGGGCACGTGGGGAAAGCGATGGGGCAGAGCAGGGAGGGCACAGCTGTCCTGCCACCCCCGGGGGCTGATGGCATTGCCAGGGTGGCACCTGCACAGGGATATGGCCAAGTTGTCCCTTCTCTGCACAGGGACGCTGCAAAGGTGTCCCTTCTCCCCGGGCAGCGCTGCTCGTGGGTGATGGGACCTCCACCCCCTGCCCCCGGGCAGTGTCCCCTGCGGCTCAGTGCGCTGTCCCCCTCTGGCAGCCACGGGAAGAGAAAGGCTCAGGCCCGGTGCCACAGGGGACACTGCCCTGGCTCATTCCCTGCCCGAAGCCCCGGTGCTGCAGCCAGCACAGCTCACGGGCCAGGTGAGGCAGGAGGCACACGGGCTGGGCACGCTGGCAGTGCATTGCCATGGCAGTTACAGTGTGCAGTGCTCTGCAGGGAGGCTGGCGGAGGCACTCTCAGCATCGCAGGGCTGCTCCCAGGTGACAGAGCTGTCCCAACCCTGGGCCTGCTGTTGTGCCTGGTCCGTTCCAGCAAGAGCCCCAAAGCTCCTCTTCCTTCCAGCAGCTCTTTGTCCCGAGCAGCCTCACCCCAGCACTCCCCACCACCTCAGCTTGACACATCAGCAGGGCATTTTCCATCACAACCACCCTCCCCAAGAAGGAAACGAGCACAAAAAAGTCAGCCCAGCACCTTGGGCTGAGATGCTCAGACCCAAACACAGCCCGAGAGGCAGAAGGGTCCACCCCTTGCACACCAAGAGCCATCAATGGTTCTGAAACACTGGGTGGGCTCACGGCCTTGGCCACTGACTTCTGAGCAGCCTGGGACAATCCCTGAGGAGCACGAGCTTGCGAGGAGGAGGCGGGCAGCTATTGGGATCCCTCGGGATGGGAACACCACTGGCATTGGCCCAGGCACAGCAGGAGCACCTCGGGATGAGCCCCAAGGGCAGACTGCTGGCCCCTGCTCGCATTTTCTACTGGGACAGAGAGCAGACAACGGGGCACGGGGCTGCCCAGACCCCTCTGCCCCTCCTGGCACCCCCTGCTCCGGTCCCTCCGTGTGTGGGGACTGCACAGAACCCCGCCTCACCCACCCCAGCCTGTCCCCAGCACCTCCTCACAACCCTCTGGCACTCAGAGCAGGGGACAGGCTGGTCCCAGCTCAGCCTCAGGGGCTTCAGCGGCCCCTCCCCAGCCCTGCCCAGCACAGCCAGGCTCCGGGGACCTTCTCCCTGCGCCCTGCTCCAGGCTGGCTCGGGTGTTTGGATGGAAGGAGGGATGCTCTGGGGAGACAGAAATCCTTGCTCTGGGAAGCACATCAAGAGGGTCACGCTGTACAGGGGAGAGGAGGGAGGGGCGGGCAGGGGGGCGTTACTTGGTGCCCTCATCCGGGTTGCCTTCGCCGTCCGTCTTCCCTTCCTCCTCCGTCTTCTGGTCGTCCGTGTTGAGCCGCTGCTGCTTTTTCCGGCGCACGCATTTCACCACCATCAGCACCAGGATCACCACGGCCAAGAAGCCGCCCACGGAGGCACCCACGATCACAGCCACCGTCGAGTCGTGCTTTGGGAGCTCTGGGGACACAGGGCCCGGGCTCAGCGTCCCCAGGGCTCTGGGAGCCAACGCTGCACCCGTGGGTGCCCCGCAGCACGGGCGAGCACTGACCTTTGGTGAGCACCTTCAGGCTGATCTTGCCGTGGCCCCGGTGGCGGTCTGGGGGGTTCAGGACGTAGCAGTTGTAGGTGCCCTCGTCCTCCAGCTGCACGTTTTTGAGGGTGAAGGACACGTCGTACTTGGCGGGGTTGCCGGTGAACTCCACGCGGTTCCCGAAGCGATCCAGCTGCTTGTTCATGATCTTCGTGCGGAACTGCAGGAACTGGGCAGCCGTGGGCACAGCAGGTGAGGAGGCGGCGCTTGGCACCCCACGGGCTCATTTCCCAGCCAGGCACGCCCTCCCTGCACATGCTGCCCTGTAAGAAACCCCGAGGAGCCCCCTCTGAGCTGGTCCCCAGCAGACCCCCAGCGAGACTCACCAGCTCCTCCGAGCAGTTACTGCACTCCTGGTACGTCCAGTTGAGGGAAAACTGCTTGTTCTCCACCTTGTAGCAGGAGTTGAAGGTGCAGGAGAGCTTCACAGAGGAGCCGTTCAAGGCATTGATGATGGGAGGGGCCATGACCTCCATGCCCAGTCCCGGGGGTGCTGCCGAATGCGGATGAATTAGGGGGGAATGTCACAGGCAGCCATCCTGGCAGCCGAGCCCACGTCCCCATCCTGCCCTGCCCGCACAGAGCTGTCCCTGCGGCCTGGCATTGCCTTCCAGGCACATCCACGCTCTCTGCATCCAGCCAGGACCGGGATTTCTCTGCCCAGCAGACGCAAGGGGAGCGGCCCCAGCCCTGGCACCGTCCCTGGGCTGGGCAGGAAGAGCATCATCCCTGCGCTGCCAGGGCTGACGAGCCTCCCGCGCCATCCCGGGTGCTGAAAGTGCTGCTGCCTGCAGGCCAGCGCTGCTCCCGGCCGTGCCCCGAGGCTGTGCTGCTGCGGGATCGCTGGCGCTGGGCGAGGCTGCAGCGTCAGCGCGCAGGGCCCGGCGCCACCACAGCCACACGCTAATTTATGGCTGCGCTCATCACATTTCATTCCCAGCAGGACACGGCTACGGCGGCGAGGGCTGGGATCTGCCAGGGCCGGCCCCGGGGGCTCCGGGGGGAATGCAGATGTTTTCCCCTGCCAGCTGTGCCCACGCGAGGATTCTCCAGCTGGGAATGGCCAGAGCAAGATCTCGGTCGCTGCTGGGGGAACAAGGCCAGTCCCTGATCCCTGGCCTTGCTGAGAAACAGGGGCATTACCTGCTGCAGCTGGCAGGGCAGGACTCACCTGGGCGGTGGGCAGGGATGGGGTGTCTGAGACCTGCTCCCTCCTCCACTCCTTCCCTGCAGCTCCCCACAGCAGCACCCAAACCCTGCACCTGTCCCCAGGCTGGGCGAGGGGAACAGAGTCCTGTGCAGCCAAGCTGGGCACACACAAGGCCAAGCCCTGAGAAGCACAGGGACACAGGGACAGCGAGCCCTGGGAGGGACCGGAGTGTCCTGGGGGGCCGTGCCACCCTACAGGGCAGGGACAGTGACACTGCCACCAGGTGCTTTTATGATCACCTCACCTCTCCCCTCGGGCTGCTGCTCTTTGCTCTCAAAGCTTCTTGCCGAGGCCAAGCTGGGTGCGGGTCAGGGCTGCTCCGCTGCGCTCCGCCTGCAAGCAGGGCAGGAAAGGGGCCAGGCTCTGCAGCCAGGGACAGGAGCCTTCCCCAGGCCGCAGGCACGGCTGTGCCCAGCCCCAGCCCCGCTGCGAGGTGCGAACCAGCAGCACCCTGAAGCTCCCTGGGGGCAGAGCAGTGCCCTCGGGTATGGCCAAGCCCTGGGGACAGCTCCTTGCTGTGCTGGGAGCTGTGGGGAATGACCTCCATCCAACCCCAGTGCAGGGAGGGCTCCCACGGGGCTCAGGGACACAGGGACGGGCACAGCTGGTGCGTGGGGACGAGTCACAGCACCCAAGAAGTGCCCCGAGCCAGTGTAGCTGCCCTGCTGCCCCGTGGCAGCCACCACCTTTGGTGCTTCCAAGAAAACCTTGCAGGGGTGGGAGAGAAGAGCCAGGAGCCAGCCTGTGCCAGCAGGAATGGTTGGAGGGGATCCCTGGGTGGAATCACTGTCCGAGTGCCCCTCACTCGATGCCCTGTGTGCCTGCAGGTGGGTGACATGGCCTTGTCCCCTGTCCTCGGGGCTCCCCAGGGATGAGGTGGCACCAGCAGCAAACCTGTCACCCCAAGCAGGGAAACCACGGCCTGGCAGGACCCGGGAGCACCCATGGGTTCAGACTTTGCCACTGGCCGGGCACTCAGCCCTGGGGGACTGCGAGGTGGGAGAAGAAAGCCCCAGAACCCCAGGGACCATCCAGGCCGTGTCCTGCGGCGCTGCGCAGGCTCCCAAACGCTCCGTCACGCTGCACCCAGGCTGGGGGGGCACGGTTACAGCAGCCTCTACAGCAGCCCTGGCTAGGGTTTGTATCCTCCTTTCCCAGGCTTTCCCCTCGGGGAAAAGCAGCCCATCAGGAGCTCCGGGGCAGCGCTTCAAAGGAGCCGTGCGTCCCGGCCGCGATCGATGCGGCCGCGGAGCTGCTGACACAGCGCTGCTGCCGCGGGGCCGGGCAGCACGCACGGACCACAGCCCCTAGCACGGCCACCAGCCCGGGGACAGCCACGGGGACAGCCACAGCAGCCCTGCCAGCACCCGCAGGCCAGCCACAAGGCAGCAGAGCACCCCAAAGGACAGCCACAAGGCAGCAGAGCACCCCAAAGGACAGCCACAAGGCAGCAGAGCCCACCTGCCAGCACCTTCCCAGCCCTGTCCCCACGCCAGCCCTGCCTGCCATGCAAGGGGCTCTGTGCTCAGCCCCCAGCGAGCAGGATGCAGGGCGTTTTTAGGAGGAGATGCAGTGGCACCGTACCCCCCACCCGGCCCGAAAGCAGGTCACCCTGGCTGGTGGCTCTCGGCCCGGTGCACGCCAGACCACCTCCGTCCCCATCCCCGGGGCTGGCACACGGGCAGGGGGCTCCTGGCCGGGGGCACGGGTGTCCCCCCACCTGGGCACATGCAAGGGGGCTCAAGGCGACACTTACCCAGCGAGAGGAGCAAGGTGAGGCCAGTGAGGAGCAAGGTGGGCGGCGGGAGCCAGGCTTCCGGGCTCATTTTGACGGACTTTTGTGTGTGGAGAGGACGTGGTGTTGGTGTGGATTGTGGAGGTGGTGGAGGTGCTTTTTCGAACGCCCGGGTTATTTGCAGGTGACATAGAACATTAGAGCCGCTTTCTCCCCACCGCCCAATATGGCTGGAGCGAAAAAAAGCAGTAAATGCTGTGGTTGGTGGATTGCAGCCGCCGGAGTGGGAGGGCGGAAAAATTTTCCCCTCAACTGCAGGCGACAGCTCCTGGCGCTGCCGGCTCCCTGCTCTGTGCACGGGCTGGGGCACACGGTGGGTTCCTGCGGCCCCCGGGGTCAGTGGGGACATGCGGGTGTGTCCCTGTGCCCCGCTGGAGGCTGGCGGCCAGTCCTGCTCACACCATCCACAGCAGCAGCAGCTCCCGTTCTGGGAGCCCAGCGGGGCCCAGCGGGGCTGGAAGTGCCCTCCTGGAGGCAGGCAGAGAGCAGGGGGGCTGCTCCAGGCTGGGAACAGCAGAGGGGCCCGAGCAGCCCAGCCAGGATGCCCCAGGTAGGCTGCAGCAGGTAGAGGTGCTCCTGGTCACCTGCCTGCTTCCGGACAGCTCCATCACTTCCCAGGGCTGCCAGGCTCTGCTGGAGGCTCCTTCCCCTTCTCCAGAGCATCTTCTCCCGGGATAACAGCTCTCCTCACCCAGCCTTGGCACGGGGAGCCTCTGCCCAGCAGTAACAGGGCTGGAGAAAGTCTTTGGTCCTCTTTGCACCATCGGTCAGGGAAGCCTTTGGGCCAAACCTGGGTGCTGGCTGCAGAGATGGGTGCAGGAAAGGCAAGGCGTGGCCTCCTGGAGAGCAGAGAGGCAGTGACAGAGCTGCTCAGGCCCCGGGACAGGGGGCGGTGGCGTTTGCTGGGACAGCATCACTGGGGACAGAGGCCAGGGATGCCCCAGAGCCAGGGCACGCCTTGGTAGAGAGGCAGGGCAGGGGCAGCAGGGAGGCAGCAGGGGATGCGGAGCGGCTCTGCTGCCTGACCAGAGCCGGGAGGGGAAGCAGCACAGCGCCAGAGAAGGCGACACGGGACACGGGAGCGTCCCAGCAACCCTGCTCACAAACACTGCACGCACAGCGCTTTCCCACCCATCCTCGGCAGGCAAAGCCCTCTCTGCTGTGCTGCTGCAGCTGCCACGACCCTACAAAGACCCTGTGAGACCCCCCCCGACACCCCAAATCCAGCTCCGGGGGCTGGTTCCTCCAAAATCCCGTCCCGCGGCTGCCTGCGGGAAAAGAGAGCAGGGTGTCAACGAGAACCAAGGAGCGCAGCGCGGCGCTGCAGTGTGCCGGCAGCGGTGGGAGGTGGAGGGTCCCGGCTCCCTCCGCACCTGGAGGTGTCAAACATCTATAGATAGCGCCCGGCACCAGAGATAGCGCCTGGCACCAGAGAGCGCCTGGCACCAGAGACAGAGCGGGAGCAGCGCCAGCGCTGCCCCGGGGGCCCGGGAGAGGTGGCCGGGCTCCCCCAGGCCGGTGCTGCCCGGCCCTCGGCTGGCCAGGGCACACACGTGGGGGACCCTGCTGCCCACCGGCTCTGTCCTGCACCCCACCGTTCCCATCCTGCTGCCAGGGGACCCCGTTTGGCTTTGCTCCCAGCTGGAGCCGGCGGGGCTGGCGGTGCCCCGTACGAGGCTGGCACGTGGGTGCAGGGGATCCCAGGGCAGATTTTGGCACACTTGGACATCACACGCTTAGGCAGGAGGTAAAACGAAGACAGGATCAGGGAAGACTCCCTGAGTTTTATTATCTACAGAAAAATACCGTGACGGCTCTCACTGCATCTCCCCCTCCTGGAGATCCTGATCCCGGGGCAGGATCAAAGCTGGAGCCTGAGGCTGTGCCCTCTGTGCCCCTCTCCAGAGCCCAGGGGGCAAAAGGCAGGGGGACAGGTGTCCCCTGGTCCCCTGCAGGCAGCTGGGGCGGGCTGTGCCCCAGCAGAGCCCTGGCACGGAGCACACAGTGACGTGTCAGCAGTTCTCACTCCTCAGAGGGACAAAGGTGTCTCGGACACACCTGGGCGAGGGGCTGCCATCCCACAGCACAGCTACTTCTGCCTCTCTGGAGCCCGGGGAAGTGCCTGCTCTGGCCTGCTGTGGGGCCCCTGGCTCTGTGCATCCCCCTGGGTCCCCTCTGCCATCCATTCCGACGGGATTTCCCTCTTGGCCAGCTCCACGTAGACGCCGTTGTCCCGGCAGTGAGAGGGGTGCTGCAGGCACAGGGACAAGGTGTGAGCCTCACCACAGGTACCAGGAGTGTTTGGAGGGGGCAGGGGGCGCAGGGTGCTGGGGTTTGGCACAGGGAGTGAGGCCCTGGGGAGGGGGACAGCGATGTGGGGGTCCCACCGAGCCTGCTGCTCACCATGGTTATGTACGTGTCCTCAGCTCTCCTCTTCTTCTTTGCTTCCTGCTCTGCCTTGGCTACCTCAGCCCCAGGGATTGAGGAGTAAATTGCTTCCTGCCAGGGGCAGATCCGGGTGTTTGGAACCGAGCACAGGCACGCGGGGCTGCCTGACCCCAGTTACAGGGTAAGCAACAGGAGCCGTGCCTGGAGCTGGCCCGCAAATGGCCCCTCGTGCCTGGGCGGTGGGGGACCCCCTCCCTCGGCCTCCCCAGCCCTGAGCCCTCACACCCAACCCCAGTGACCCCTCTGACCTCAGCCCTCACCTCTGCTTTGTTCTTGCTGCCGTTCTGCCCCATCCTCTCCAGGGCTGTGACGGTCGCAAACCTCGAGGGAAGGCAGCAGCAGTGTCACCTCCGGCGAGCAGCATCAGCCGCTCCTCCTGTCCCTCCCTCCCTCTCCCGGGACGCTGACATCCCTCTGCACATGCCTGGGCCAGGCCATCCCTGCTGCTGGCACAGCGCGGGGGGGTTTGGGAGCAGCGGGGACACCGGCCAGGGCAGGGTGACACCAGATGGCAGCAGGAGCCTGGGGCTGAACCCTCACACCTGAGAACTTCAGGGCGAAGCTCGGCCGGGTAGAGCAGCACAGGAGGGCTGCCGGGAGGTGCTTCCTCACCCCCTAAACCCAGAGGCAGCGCTGGTACCTCTTCCTCACGCAGAGCCCGGCCAGGAACGCCACCACCACGGCCACGCAGCCGCAGCCCATCACGGCCGGCCAGAACCCGGAGTCCCTCGGGGCTGCAGCATCCTCAGCACCCTCTGCTCCTCGTCCTGCCGGGGCGACAGCAAGGCAGGGGCTGGCACCGCGGGGACCCCCAGAGCCGTGGGGGCAGCTCCGGGAGCTTGAGCAGGGAGGGAGCAGCCGCAGGGTGCGGCACGCACCTCTCGGTAGCGCGGGGCTGACCAGCAGCACCGTCTGGCTCTTGAAGACGCTGCTGTTCTGCAGCAGCCGCATCTCGCACTCGTAGGTGCCGCTGTCGTTGACACGCAGGTCCTGCAGGAGGATGGAGCCGTCCCAGCGGGAGACGTTCCCCTGCCACTGCGCCCGGTTCTTGAAGCGGCCCGCGGGGACGCCCTGGTTGCTGTAGTAAAAAAACACCATCTCCTCCTGCCGGGGCACAGACGGCGTCAGGTGAGGGCTGTCAGGTGCCCGTCCCTCCTCAGGAGCCCTCAGTTCACACTCTCCCTGTCCCGCGGGTTGCTCTCCTCGCACAGAGCCCGGCACACTCGGGAAGAGCCCAAGGATGCAGCACCCAGAGCTGCAGGAGCTTCCCCGGCGCTGTGGGGTCCTGCCGCCACAGGGGGACACTTCTTCCTCTCATGGGAACGGCCTGGCGAGAGGTGGATTCCCCACAGCCTCCCCGGGGCTGCCTCGCTCTCCCTCCCCTGCCACCGCTCCCCACGTCCCCTCCCCTGCCACCCCCACCCCGACCCACCTGAGTGCCAGCTCCTGCCCGGTGCAGCCAGTCCACCTTGTACAGGGTCCATCCCTTGCTGTCGGGGTCCAGGAAGAGGCACTGCAGCAGCACAGAGTCCCCGGCCCTAGCTCGGAGCTGGGGCTCCATGAACACCCCGGCAGCCCCGCTGCAGCGCTCTGCCGGGGACAAGGACAGCAGGATGAGCCCAGGGAGGACGGCCAGGTGCAGCCTGACTCTTCCCATCGCTATCTCCTCCCCAGAGAAGCTTGGGGCTGGTGGCCCTGAGCAGCCCAGAGGCCAAGGCCTTGCCTGAGCCCTGCCCGTGGCGTGCCCGGGATGTGGGGCAGCACATCCTCCCGCTGCCCCACCGAGGGCTGCAGCCGTGTGATGCAGCCGAAGGGGAGCTGGGAAGCACAACCCCTGCCCTCCACGCCTCGGAGCCAAAGCCTGCAGCTCCTGCAGGGCTGTGCCTGTGAGTCACGGGCTGGGAGAACCTGTGCTGCTCTCATCTGGACCAGGCCAGGGGCAATTCAAGCGCTTCACATGAATTTCAGTTCCTCCCTCACTGCCCATTTGGCTTCCTTCCCCTTTGCTCACAGGCTCCAGACCTGGGCTTGTTCTTGTCTGGCCACATAACCACAGCTTGGGGTTTCTAGAGAAGCTGGACAGTGAGAAGAAAAGCAAACCAGGGGAACATCAAAGAGCACAGAGCTGACAGCTTGCACGAAGCCGCTGCCGGCTCGCTGGGCTGCAGAGCGTGCGGCGGGAGGGGGATAAAGGTCTTCTCCAAACTGATTCTCTGAAATGAGTGGGGCAGAAAATGTCCCTGGAGCTCCTCAAGCCCACCTGCCTCAGCCTGCAGTGGCACTGCAAGGGGAGGCTGAGGCTCTGGCTGCTGTTTGCTCAGAGCTGGCTGAGCTGATTCAGCAGGGAGCTGCTCAGACAGGTCTGCTCGTCCTCGTGGCTGAGCCACTGCTCACCCTGTCCACAACCACCGAGGGCTGGGCCCTGGCCAAGCACCAAATGTTTGTCTGCAACCCTGTAAATAATGAATGCAAAGTGCTGCAGCTTCCCAAACAAGTTCTGTTGGTCTTGACCAGCTGAGGAGCTGAAAAAGACAAATATTTACAGGTGGAGAAGACCAAGGGAGCTGCTTGCCTCGAGCAGAGCCGAAATCAATACCTTGGAAAACCCTCCCTGTATTTAGACTTGGTGGAGCAGTTCTGCTTCTTTCAAAGCCTTGGAGCCTCAATCCAGGACGCATCCAGGGATGCCAGTGCAGTTTGCAGCCTGAATATGGGGGAGGTCTGCAGGAAGGGGAGATGCAGCACACGCAGGGCAGAGGAGGGACTGGCACCCAGGGGAGGAGCAGCTTCAAGGGGCTCTCCTCAGGAACAGAGGAACTGATGGGTCTCAAAGCAAAGGCAGAGAGGAAAGCAGAGGGAAATAAAACTTAAGAGCTTACCCAGCCATGTCAGCAGCAGGGTCAGCCTCAGCAGCACCTTCATCTCCCTCTGAAAAGAACAGCAGAGGTGGCAGATGCTCCAGTGCCCGCTGGGGCAGGGCACCAAGGCCTGGCAACCAGCTCAAGGTCAGAGGAAGACTCTGGTGTGCAGCCTCTGAGGCTGGGAGGCTGGAAGTCAGCACAGCACAGCACAGCTCTGGTTTGTGAGACCACACGGGAGAGGAAGAGCGAGCGTGGGGGAGAGGGCTTGGCCTAAACCCCTTCGTGTTTTCCCCTCAGTCACGGATCTTTCCGGTGGTTTGGGGGTCGAGCCTCTGACAGCTGAGCTGAGATGTTTGCAGGTGTTGACTCTGCTCCCAAAGCAATCAGATGGTTTTAATGTGACAGAATCAGAGAAGCTGGATCCTAAAAACACAGACCCTCTACTCCAGATCTAGATCTTTGCCCCTGGCTGCTGCACTTGGTGAGAGGTTCTGCTGGAGCAGTGCCACGTTTGGCCCCTGGATTCAGCTTGGCATCTCTGAGAATAAAGCTGACATCTCCTTTCTGCATGTCATAGATTTATCCTGCAGCCCAGGGAAGGACTGGCTGTCACCACCAGGAATGTGCCAGCCAGTGCCCAAAGGAAGGGAGAATTCAGCTCCCTGCTGCCCTGTCCCTGCTCCACGATTCCCAGCTGTGGCCATTCAAAATTTATTTAAGGTTAAAACGTTATTGAGAGCAGCTCTGTGGCCCAGAGAACCCCCATGTGAAGCTGGAATTGAGGCTGCCATTACCAGCACGTATTTTCCAACGCTGCAGAAATGAAATGGAAAGACAAGAGCTGAATCATCTCTGGCATTTTGGTGGCTTCTTCCTTTTTGCTCCACCGTGCAAGTGAGAGGATCTCCAGGTCAGCCTCAGACAGGGATTCCAGGCCCAGAATCAACTCTAGGCTGAGACAGTCACCACAGCTTTGTCCCTTCATCACCCTGCCCTTTCCACAAACAGAAACTCCTCACAAGTGGCAGCAAACCTTCTGGAATTCTCTCCCATCTGCCCCTCACAACCCAGGACCCCTCTGGGGCTGGTTTTTTGTGTGGTTTGCTGTGCTCTGTGCAGCTCTGCCGTGACACACTTTGCTGCACACCCGACCTACAAACACAGCTCCTGCTCAGCCCCAGAACCCTCAGCTGGGCCAGCACAGCTCAGGGCAGCAGGCACAGCATCCCACATTCCCAGGGACACGGCCAAAACCTGCAGAGCTGCACCCTCCCAGGACCACCCCCGTGCAGCAGCCAGCTCAAAAAACAGTCCCCAGCTGCAGAAAGCTGAGATTTCCATACCCAGAAGCTCCAAAGATTCCCTGCAGCTGAGCTGCTGGGGCTGAGGGCCTCATTTGCCACCAGGTCCTTGCTGGATTTGTTGTCCTGGTTTTGGGAAGGATTCCTGGTCCTGGCTGGGAATACATTTTTGCAGGGTCTCCCCCTGTGCCACACAGCAGTGAGAGGGTGCTGGGAGGCACCAGCTGGAGCCAGCACCCACTCACCAGGCTGCCCTGGGTGTGCCAGTGCTGACACATCCAAATTGCCTTTCCCAAACAGACTGGGGGGAAAAGGGCACAGACACCTCGTGGCCTTCACATTTCCCTGCGTTTGCACATGGATCTGAGTCGCCAGCACTTCTGCTCCCCTGGTTCTCAGGAAAGAGAAATGAAAAGAAAACCACCCAGAAATAAATATTACAGCAAAAAATATTCACCTATTGTGGCCTGGAGAAGTCAGCTTGCCTTGCATGGAGGGTTCCTCAGGCACTGATTCAGAGGAGATGAATCAGTTGCTAAATGATCTCTAGGTCGCATGTGCAAGACCTTCCTCGGCAGCCTTTGGTTCTCACAGGCTGAGCCTGGTGATCACTTTCACAGCGAGAGAAAGCAGAACAAGGAATCAGGACCTTCAGAGAGGGGAAACAAGCTGCAGATGCATGAGAGGGGCGATGGGGCAGCGTCAGGAGGCGCCTCCCAGGCACGGGCTGGGGCTCGGGACTGGGGCTCAGGGCTGGGGCTCAGGGACTGCTCTGACTGCTCACAGTGACCAGGCCAGGGCATGGAGATTCCTGCAGGCACCCTGTGCTCCCTCCTGCTTTGTGTTTGGGGATCAGAGCTGGTTAGGGATCTGTCCTAGTGAGGCAGCAGCAGCACAGGGGGACGTGGCTGTGCCTTCCTCCTGGGGCTGCCAGGGCCCTGAACCCGCCTGGCACAGCATGGGCAGCTGCCTGCTTCTGAATCCCTGATTTTCCTCTGGTGCTGCACCCCTGGCCACTTGGAAAGCCCATTTTCACCCTTCTTCCTTCCTTGAAACACCAGAGCAGCCACTGGTCCCCATCCCACTATCAGTTGGTTTGATGCTGCACCAGGAGTTTTCCATACGTGTGGCAGAGGAAAGGAAACGCTCAGCACCGCTCACAGCTCCGAGGTGGCAGCTCAGCTTCACCCCAGGACTATTTCTCCAGGATCCAGCACACTCATGGCCAAGGAGCCACAGCTGAAATTCAGAGTTTTGCAGCAAAAAAAGAGCCTTTGGTTTCCCCAGGGGAAGTCGTGTGGTGGGTGAGTGCTGAGAGTGGAACAGCAAAGCCACTTCCCCCGGGCTGCACGGTCCCACCAAGCAGCCTTTCCCAGGAAAGCTTTGGCTGACAGAGGTGTTTTGTCACCAGGGAGCATAAACATTTTAAATATTGCTTTATAGTAGACAGGAGAAAAATGTATTTCTTTATCTGGAGGCACAGATCTACAGCTGACCTACTTCTCAGTGAGGGCTTCACCTGAAAGCTGCAGCCAGCCCAGAGCTGCTGAACGGGGACTTGTCCCCTTTTTGGGTTACATCTGCTCCCTAAAAACCTTTACCCATCAACCACATGACAACTTTTACACCTCAGGATGGCAGTTCTGTGAGTTCAGCTACATTAATTAAATAAAGAGACCCACAGGCCAGAATGGAATAATGCAATTTATTGGTAATTGCACAGCAAAACAAACAGTAAACCTGCAGTATATCTGTAAAAGGAGAATATTTTACTGATACAGAAAGAAAGCAGCTTTTTAGGGATGGGGTGAATGGATTCCTCTGCTCTCTGCCATTCATTGTTGGACAAGGCTGGTGAAAGAGGAAATGCCCTTCCTTCAGGGGAAGTAATGCTGCACAATTAACCATTTCCCTAAAGCAGGTCCTAGAAAAAAGGAGGAAGAAAACAACTGCTGCAAACAGAACATTCCTTTGGGCAGTGCTTGAGTCCATGGCTGAGGTAGATGGGGTTGTGTGTCCCCAGAAACAGAGTCCCCATTTGCATTTCTGATTTAAAAAAAGAAAAGAAAAATTGCTTTCTATGAATTGTGCTTCACTTCTCCAAGAGGGAGGAGAGGTACCCAGTGATGCAGCTGAATAAACCGAAAAATACTTCAAAAGCAGTAGGTTCTCTTCACTCCAAGACAGAGGATACCCCTTCATCAGGCTGGTGTGAGTCAGTTTGTTCCAAAAAACTTGAAAATAAACCTTGTCAGTGCCCAGAGCTGGAGCAGCCTTTACTTCAGGAAATTGGATTTCCAGGGCTCAGGAAAAGAGAGATGTCACCAAAAAAAACAAACCAATAAACCAAACCAATGAACAGAAGCAATTTGCAGCAAACCGAGGCACACTGGCACCGCAGGCACTGAGGTTTCTACAGGCCCCGCAGATCTGAGGGCAAGAGGTTTTCTTTTCCCCAATAAATTAGAAAGATTTTATTAAAAAAAATCGTAATTTTGTGCTTATTTAGAAGTGAATGATCATATCAGCATTATTCTTCCAATTCACGGAGAGCAGAGCACATCATTCAATCTGCACTGGTTGTCCTGCAGCCTCTGGAAGGTTTTAACTGTGATTTTCAGTGCTGTAATTTTCATCTTTTTCCACAGCTTCAGTCTTCTGTCAGTATGGATCTTCCTCATCCGTGTCCTAAACGGGGAACATGGAGAGAAACTGAGATTATGGGTGAAGAAATGAACCAAAGTCAGGAGTTCAGCCAAATGCTGAGCCTGGCTGGGCTTCTGGCAAGAGCCTAAATGTTTCCCAAAAATGCAGCCGTGCTTGAACAAGCCATGGGGCTGGTGAAAGCACTGGTATAAATATAAGTATATAAAAATAGATAATATATATATTATATATAATATATTAAAATATAATATATATAGAATATATTATATATAAAAATATAATATGTGTATAGAAATAAAATATAAACTAAAATATAAATAGATATATAAATATATACATCTATAAAATCATTAAATCTGTTTGAATTCCATTGGCTTTGCATTTTTTATTGTTTAGTCACATATGAAGCATGGAAAAGCACATCAGAGAAACCTCAAAAATGCAAAATCATTAAAGAGAGCGGGGCAGCATTCTCAGGGACCTGCTCAGATAAATATTTCAACGCCAGCAAAGGATCAAACCTGACAAAATGCTCCACAAGAAAGCAGCAGGATTTTATCTTTCCAATTTGCCGCCTCCCAAGGGATGAGAGGACATTTTCCAACTTTTAGGATCTCCCACTTCCTGACAGCATTTCCCTCACCAAACTGGGCCTCCATCCTTTCCCATCTCTCCTCCAGGTACTTCCCTGATTCCCAAAAAATGTCACCTGGAGCAGCCCTTCCTTGCACCTCTCCAAGCCCTGTTCCCAACGCTGCAGCTCTGGGCTGGCCGTGCCGAATGCAGAACTGTAAATATTTCACATAATGGCCTGTTTTCCATGCTGTATCTAAGAGGAACCCCCAGCACACGCCTGTCTGCAGGCTTGGGCATTTAGGACATTTTAAATCACTGGCATTAGGAGAGTGAATCAAGCAACATGCATTTAACTCCTCCCCAGCTCACGTCCTGACTGCGTTCATGAGGGGTCAAGGTGTCCCCGAGGTAAATCTGCTCCGCGGGATGCTGAGACAATGAAAGCCCTTTCGAACTGGGAATTACTCTGGAATGTGGCCGCTGCTTCCAGCACACAAAACAAGGGCAGCAGGTGGCAAAACCACTCAGGAGCTGGAGCACGAGGCACCTGCTCCGCAGGAGCTGCGGCCGCTGGGGTGGGCAGGAGCAGGGTTAGAAGGCAACCACCACTTCAGAGAGCACAACAAACAGAAAGCAGAAACAAACAAACAAACCACGAGGGTTTAGCAATGCTCTGATGTGATGAAAACAAGGTAAAAGGAGGAAGATCTCCACCACCTCTGCAAAAACACAGAGGGCTGAGGGGTCACTGCCTGCCTTGCCCAGCACAGCTCTGCCAACCCCAAACTGCTCATCAGAGCCCCTAAAAAATAAACATCGGAGCCCCTAAAAAACCCCACAGCAGCTGGCACTGTCACTGATTTTTCATCTTATAGTGGCAGCTTTGATTCCAATCAAGCCAAATGAAAAATCAGTTTGATGAATCTCAAGAGAGCTTCCCCACCAGTCCAACCAGCAGCTCTCACTCCCTGCAGCTGGGAAGCTCCCAGGAGACCTTTGGGACACACCTTGGACACCCAGAGGGGTTGGGACACTCCACCTGCTGCTCTCAGCACCTTCTTTGAGCACCCAAGTTGGCAAAAGTGCTGGAAAACACCAACTTTTCACTCACCACACAGTTCAGGCACCACTCCTTGAGTCTCCCCCCGCAGCCAGCTGTGGCTGTGTGCTCAGCCCTGCAGGAAAAGCACGGGATCAGGTTGGACTTTCCCCCCCAGACATTCCAACACCTTCTCTGGACTGTGAATTCTGGTTACATCACAGGGAACTGAAGGTTTTTCATCCTGAGGAGAAGCCTTTGACTCTGCACAGCAAAGCCAAAAGGACTGAAAGCTGCCAGGTGCCTCATTTTGGAGGTGGGTGCTTCGCTCAAGTGCCACAAAGATTAAAAGAAAAGGTGCTTTTTGGCTGGCAGATCTTACACCACCAATCAAAACATTAAAAGACTGCAGAAAAAGAAATTAAAAATCATTCTGCAAGGAATTGAGCAGAAGGGAAATCAGTCTCCAAGGCTCCTTCAGCACCTGGCCTCTCTGCTCAGCCCACCACAGGCAGCATTATTGGGTTTATTATGCTGTAATGGGGACTTCACCCCAAAATGCAACACACAAATCTCACACATGCAAAACACCCTGCTGACTCAGGCTCAAATAAGCCTCATTAGAGAAGTGAAATAGCATCTGACCCTACACTGCTTCAGTTCCATGGCATTCCTCACGCAAATGAGGGAAAAAAGAGGATGTGCAGCGCTCGGTTTGTGCTCCAGCACGGGGATTTCACCTGCTGGGTGAGCAGCAGATACCAGCGACTGAACTGCAGCCAGTTTGTGCCGAAGGACGGTGGGGAAATCATCCCTCGTGCCTGTGCCCACACCCCAGAGTGGAAACGCAGGCTCCAGCCTGCAGCCAGCACTTACTCATCAGACACTTCGATGGAGGATTTCTTGTAGCCACACCTTCCTTTCTCCTTCAGCAGCCGGAATTTCCTCCCCATCCTCACCAGCAGCAGGATGACCACGAGGATGGAGGGCAGGAACACCAGGATGGACAGCAGAGCTGCTGAGGTCAGCTGGAAGGCCAGGCCTGGAACACAGTGACACACAGCTCGCCTGAGCCCCTGCGACCAACACGCGCCCAGGGCACAGCCTGGCGGCCCTTTCACGTGAAACACAGGGCTGGCAGGCTGGAAACAGCCTGGCCCCACATCTGTCCCCAAACCTGCAGGGCTCCTGACCCCAAATGTGTGGGGCTCTCCTGTCCCCAAATATGCAGGGCTCCGGTCCCTATACCTGCTGTCCCCAAACCTGTGGGGCTCTCCTCTCCCTGTCCCCAAACCTGTGGGGCTCTCCTCTCCCTGTCCCCGTCCCCACATTTGCAGGGCTCTCCTGTCCCCGTCCCCAGACCTGTGGGGCTCTCCTGTCCCTGTCCCCACATTTGCAGGGCTCTCCTGTCCCCAAACCCAGCGCAGGCAGGCTCAGCCTCTGCAGAGGAAGGCAGGGCACGACACATTTCTGCCAGCAGGCTGAGCTGGGAATTTGGGGCAGGGCTGGCACGCAGGGCAGATGAGGAGATGGTTACTGACAATCAGAGCTTGTGAGGTGCAGATCATTTTTAGGGCAGCACTTCCTCAATGTTTAACTTGTTCTGCTGCAATTTGCGGAGGCTGAAACTTCTGAACAAAGGACCACGTGTGATTCCTGTCATCACCACAGCTTCCCCTGTCCCTTCCTGCCCCAAATCAGTTCGGGGGTTCTCAAAGTACTGAGCTCAGAGAGAGGGGGGCTGAGGTAACCCCTGCTGGAGCGTTTCCCACATGCTGCTGAGAATTCCAAGAGCCCACAAAGCAGCTCTGCCGCACAGGTGAGGCCGAGTCCTGGGCAGGGAGCCTTACCCCGCTCTGTCACCTCCAGCACCGTCTGGGGGATGTTGTGATAAACGTCTGGAGGGTTCTTCACACTGCAGATGAAGGTCCCGTTGTCACTGAGCACTGGGCTTTGGATAGCGATGGAAGCATCACCCTTAGCAACATTCCCAAGCCAGGATATCCTGTCTTTGAACTTCCCCGCTGTCGGGGGGTGTGGGACGGACTGATAATGAAATATCTGCAAGGAAGGAAAGGCAATAAAATAATTGGGGCGATAAGATACTCATCCAGGAAAGCAGAGTGAGCTGCTTTTTCGCATTGTAAAAATAAAAGGAATTTTACATCGCAAAAATCAGGGAAAAAGGACATGTTAAGAAGTCAGGAAGAATATTTCCTGTATAAGAGAAAAAAGCTACCAACAGAAACTTTACAGTCACTCTGCAAAATGCACAATGCAACACTTGTGCCAAACCCACAAATTTATCTGCTTTATCATTATTATGTTATTTTGTATTTACACAGAATATTTTTTTCACCCAGAGAACATTAAAGGAATTTTACATGGGGAAAAAAGGAAATAATGAGAGTCCCAAACAGCAAAGTGAGGCAGCAGCCCAGCAAAGCAAAGAGAAAGTTCAGATTTTCAGCACACCCTGTTCCACGTACCGTCTCCATGTGGCCCCCAGTGAAGGGCCGGTAGGTCCAGTCCACCAGCAGGCTCTCCGTGATGGGGGAGCTGGATTTGAAGGAGCATTTCAGCAGCACTTGCTCACCCACAAAAGCTCTAACTTTAGAACTCGTTTTAATTTCCAGGGAAAGAACATTGCAGACACCTGATGGAAACAGGCAGAACAGGCAGGGATTAACTCCTTGTTGCCTGTGAGGTGCGGTATTGTCCCAAAGGTAGCGACACGCGTGCAGGCCAGCCAGAGCGCAAAGGCTGAAACACAGCAGTGACTCTCTCCCCACACTGAAACTTGGAGGAAAGAAGAAAACTTCTTTAAACTACTCTCTTCGGGACTGGAACGGGCTCCAAATGCGGTACCAGGGAAGTACCACCACAGGTGTTTAGACGCAGAGCCGAGAAGCAGGATCAGCCGGGTCCCTGACGAGCTGTAAAGCACCAGCTTTAGGTGCTTTACAGCAATCTTGCTCTGCCTTTCTGGTCAGAGAGCCTGAATTTCACACGCACCGGGTCAAAAGTCTCCCCACAGCACCGAGTGCTCTCGGTTCTTGTTTCCAGTGGGTACAGACACTTCTGCCCCGTTCAGCTGCCGCGATGCCCCGGCCCTTCCCTCCCTTCCCGGACCGTCCACCACACCGGGACCACCTTTGTCGAGCCTCCCACCGCCCCGGGACTGCTCTTCCCGAGCTTCCCACTTCCTCCAAAGCACCCACCACGGCGGGACCACCCTTCCCGAGCCTCCCACCGCCCCGGGACCATCCACGGCCCCCGGAGCCGCGTCCCGAGCGCTCCCGGCCCGGTTCCCACACGGGACCCTCGGGCGCACCGCGGGCACCGCCACTCCCGTCCCGTCCATCCCATCCCGATCCCCCCGCGTTACCGAGCAGCAGCAGAGCCCCCCGAGGGAGGAGGAGGAAGAGGAGACGGCTGCCGGCCCCCGCCGTCCCTCGGCACCGCATCCCGGCCGGGCTCAGCCCCGGAACATGGCGCTCACCTGGCGCAGGTGAGGGCGGGGCAGCCCCAAAATGGCCGCGGCGCCCGGGTACACCTGGGTACACCTGGGTACATCCCGGTACACCTGGGTACACCTGGGTACAGCCCGGGTACACCTGTGTACAGCCCGGTACACCTGTGTACAGCCCGGTACACCTGGGTACACCTGGGTACAGCCGGGTACACCTGTGTGCAGTCCGGTACACCTGGGTACAGTCCGGTACACCTGGGTACACCTGGGTACACCTGGGGGACCACGCCGAACCTTTCGCTCGTCCCGGACCTGGCACAGTCCCCAAATCCCCGACCGGCTCCTGTCACCGCCAGCCCGCTCGCTGCCGTTTTTATTTAGTTATTTATTATTTTGGTGCTGTCGCCAAACGAGGAATGTGCCAGGGTTATCTCAAGTCAGGGTGTTCTTTGCCGTGAGATCTTTGTAGATTTTCAAGCGCAATCAGCAAAAAAACCCCCCGAGACCTGATCAGGGGAACGGGCAGCAGCTGCATCCCTTAGCTAAGGACACCCTGGAAGTGCCAAGTTTTGAGGATGTATTAAATCAAGACGTTGATGTGCGTCTGTGTGTACATTGCTAACTGGCAAAATACCCAAGGTTTATATATCCTAGAGCTGAACTGTCTTGGTTATAATACTAAAAATCACATCTACAGGTGAAAAAGACCCTGGCCAGGTGAAGAACCTGCCCTTGAGCAGAGGTAGAAGTTGGCTGGGTGATGTAACTTGTATGGGAATTAATAACCCATCCTAAGAGAGGGGCTGTACTTGGAAAGTTATTAACACGTGTCTGAATAGCGGTGGTAAAATCCAGTGGGATGTGCTGGATTTGTGAGACACCACTGAGCACCCAGGCTTGGGCTGCCCTGAAATCAATAATCAACGTTTCCCTGAGGTATTCAATTACTGGTTTGTTGCACACTGGGTAATGAATCTGATTTTGGGGACAAAGAATGCAAATCTGCTCATTGAAGGTGTCAGAGGCTCCCAGGTCACAGCACCCCTGCACACCAGCCCAGCTTTTAAAGGTGACTTTATTTACAACAGAGGTGAGCGAAAAGGAAAACAAACACCAGGTAACAGCCAGGGAAAGTGGCTGGCACTTCGGTTATAAAGCCATAAAGACACTCTACAAACAAACAGGCTTTGATTTGGGGCTGGTTAAATGCTATAACAGAATTGGTTTGGGGCTGGTTAAACACTGTTATAGCCCTGTGGATTCCATGGTTTTGGGGAAGAGAGGGGAGCACAGGGATAGCGAGAGTGGGAATGGGAACAGGAGGGGAGCTGCTGAATCCAGGCAGGAAACTCTCCTCAGCCCCCAGAGTCTCCCAGAGCTGCGGGAGATGGATGTGCAAACCCCCCCGGCTGGTGAATGTTATCCCTAATAACAAACAGCACATTTTGCCCAGCTCTAACACTGTCCATCTAAAGTAGAAAAGGGCTTCCAAGGACGTTTGTTGTACCAGCTGAGCCCTCACTGCTCAGTCTTCCTTTGCAGGGTGTCAGCGAGGATTCTCAGGGAATGCAAACAGGGAAAAACAAAGGCGCGTTGTGGTTTTTAAGGTGCACGAGTGCATCTGCTCAAACACCTCCCAGCCCTCCGTCCAGTCAGTCGTGGCACTTTCATCTTCCGGAGAAGCCTCGCTGGCATTCCACAGGTGAGAAGATGAAGGAAAGCTCTTTGTTCATGGGGCAAGTTCCTCCTGCTTTGCTGCACTGAAGGGAATCCACAGCTCATGCAAAGTCACCCTCTCTGTGCAAGACTTTCAGGTTGAGCAGAGCTACCACACCAGCAGCGTGGGGCGTCTGTAATCCAGCTTTGTTCTAACAAACACCCTAAATTACAAGCTTTCACCAGCTGCTTTGGAAGCACCTGAGAAGAAAGATTATAAGAAAAACAAACATCCATTGCTCAGGGTTATTGTCAAAACCAAAAATAATAAAGGCAGCTGCTGACCTCAGAAACTGTGGGTAAAATTTATGCTGACACGTTTAAGCAAAGACAGGGAATATGGAAACAGTTCCAGTCTTCCTGTAGCAATTTTCAAACAGTAAAGTTTAAAGTAATCAAAAAGCAGATTCAAAACTGACAAAAGGGAAGTAATTCATTCCTCTCCATCTACAAAGCAGGAATGCCATGGAAAGCAGCAACAATGGATTTCCTGCAAATGCTCCTCAACACCAGGGTGGAGAAATCTTTTATACGTTTAAGAGGCTGTGATTGCCCAGGGATTATGCAGCTGTCTCTGAAGGATCCTCAACAGCAAAGTGTGACTGTGGCCTCGGTTCTTACTGTGAACAGCAGGGAAATACCTGAGGGAATCTCTCTTGGAGAGTGCACAGGAGCACCGAGACACGAATTAGAGAAGGTTTGGGTGGGTACCTGCATTGTGCACACCAGCAAAGGCCTTTAATCTTCCAATGGAATGGGTTCCTTTTCTTCCCTCCTCTTCAGGCTCTCCTTTTCTTTACTACTATAAAAATGGGAGGGGAAAGAAAAAAGAGAAAAAAGGCCCAAATCAGTGTCAAGCTGAGCAGCAGGGTGTCCTGAGTCACCAAGAGCACACCTGAGACAGTGAGCGTGCCGCACGTGCGGTGACCCCAGCTCAGGGGACAGCGTGGTCCCCTGCCAGCCTCCCCCACAGCAGCTGGGTCCTTCTCTGAGTGAGGGGCCACAGAGAAGGGCAAGAGCCAAGTGAGGGCTCCAGAGCTGCTCTGTCCCGGGGCTCTGTTCTGCCTGCACGCAGCCAATTATCGCTGATTGGGTTGGCAGTTCTGCACTGGAGATGCTCCCTGCAGGGTCCCAGGCAGTAATTCAGGAAGGCCGTGGAGATAAACATGACAAGCTGTCCCAGGAGCCCCTCCCTCCCCACCGTGTCCTTACAGCTCAGTGTCTGCCTCCTCCCTCCTCTTGTCTCGCGCTCTCCTGCGGTGCTGCCGACAGAGGATCACAGCTGTCACCACGATGACCATCAGGACAGAGGCAGACCCGATGGCCACGGCCAGGAAATGGATTTCTGAGAAACTCACTGCGTGGGAAAAGACAGGGGAATGAAGCAGAGGGACTCACAGGAGGCTGGGATCCTCTATCTGTGAATAAAACCTTTCCTCAGGCTCCCCTTTTCCCCTCTTGCTTTCTACTCACAACCCCTTTCCTCCCGTAATTTTCCCGGGTGCGGCGGGGGCCACTCTGGTTAAATCCACGTGACTCCTCGGGGCTTTCTTGGCCTCTCACCTTTCTGCACAACCCGCAGTCGCACCTCCCCGATGTTGCCATAGACATCTGGCCAGTTTGTCACCTGGCAGGTGAAGGTGCCGTTGTCACTGGGCTGCAGGTTCCAGATGATGATGGAAACATCGTTACGCTCCACGTTCCCATCCCAGGTGACTCTGTCTTTAAACCTTCCCGAGGGGGGCTTGTAGGGCTCCTTCAGGTAGTTAAATACCTGCAAAAACCACAGAAACATCGGATGGCCTGGGTTGGAAGGGACCTGGAATATTCCTAAAGCTGTGTCAGGTACAGGATATCACCTGAGTCAGGGCTCGGCTGTGGTGTCAGCAGGTCCAGCTTCGTAAAGCCAGAAATATTTTAACCCTGATCACCCAAAATGAAACAAAACCGTTTTTTAGGCAGGGTCTATAAACAGAAGTCGGATTAATCACTGCAAGCGACAAAGGCCCAAATGTACTTGTGGCTTTTGGGTGTGTCCACAGCCGCTCAGCGCCGGGTGCGGGGGCGAGGGGGAACCCCTGAAACGGAGCACAAAACTCACTCACCGGCATATGAGAGCTCAGGTCCTCGGGCTGGAAGTTCCAGCTCACTGACAGCTGCTCGCTCACGGGGCTGCTGCTGGAAAAGGTGCATTTCAGCCGCTGGTTGGTCCCGTTGACGGCAACCACCTCCCTGGCAGTGTGAACTTCCACTGCCGCCGCCAGCCACAGCGCTGCGGGGCAAACAGGGGGAAATCAGCTCTGGAGCGAGCTCATCACTGCTCCTGATGGCCCTTACTGCCCTGCTCTCGGAATCCAAGGCACAGAAACTCTTCAAGACCTTGTGCCTGCAGACTCTGAGTTTGAAACGTGTGCTGCATTTGATCTGAGACCGTGGAAAAGGCTCCCAAACTTAGGCACCTATAGCAAGAATGCAGGTCTGTAGTTTAAGAAGAGGCGTGTTAAATTAGATAGTAGAAGGTTTTGAAGTTTGGAGTTTAGATAGAGAAGTTCCACCATGGTGGAACTGCTCTCATTGATATATCCAGAGCCGGTTTTAAATGGTTTATAGCCCAGCAGGGAAATTCAGTCAGGCTGAGGAATTCTAGAGGAAATCCTCAAGGTAAATGTGGATTTGTTTGTCCAAGAAACATCCCCACGACCACCACAGCTGCTTTAAAAATAAGTGGGCATTGCTCACTCGATGCTCCCCTGGTAGAGGGACAACCAGCAGCAGGGAGAGCAAGGATAAGAAAGGATGAAAATGAAAAATAAGATAAATTAATGGTTTTCTGGTGAAGGAGAAAGAAAATATCACTATTCTGTCACTTTAGGACAGTTAACTCACCCCCGTGTGATTCAAACCAAAAAAAGGCTTATCTAGGGTCGTAAATGATAACTTCATAATAAAAACGCATTTGAAAGTAATTTATGAGTAACTAATAAAGACGTATTTGGAAGTAATTGACGACTAAATACTTCCTTCCAAATAATTCCTTATCTCAATGGGAAAAAATACTTGGAATGTCATAACATTGAAGGTATTCACACGTGAAAACTTCATTGGCAGAGATCACGTTGCTCATACACGGATTCGGTGCCAAATCTTTTCATTTTAAACTCCTTGAAAAGAACCAAGCGAAAAATAAGTGCAGAATACTTTTTTTTTCAAGGCAGATTGCATCCCTGTGCTGATGCATTTGGGAAAGGAGGATGTGTTTTTCTTAAAATCCAGGTGTTTTTATATAAACCACCGAAAATTCAAGTGAATTTCTTGTCAGTCTGAAACTTTTGCTGTGTAAAGGATCTGAACCCGGGGCTCCTGGACAATCCCTGATTGTTTAGGAACAAAGGTAGCAAAAAAAAAAAAAAAAAAAAAAAGGCTGGGAGTAAAGTTCAAGTTCCTGTCAGGAGAGAAAAAGGCGTTGAAAGCGGAGCTGAGGAGGAGATCAGTGGAGGAGAGGGGAGTTCTTCCGCTCGAGCACGCCTAAACCTGTTGGGGAAGAAACTCAACCACTGCGTGCCACTTCCAGCGAACCCCGCGCAGAAAGAACCGCAGCAAGGACGGGGGAAAATGCCTTATTATCCTGCCTTAGGGATAATTCAAGGGATCAGAAGAGGGAAGGGAGCACGGGCGGCCAGGTTTCCTTACCTCGGAGCTGCGCCCCAAGGACGAGCGCAGCGCCCAGCCAGGTGCGGCCGCGCATCGGGGAGGCAAATCCGGGGCTGCAAAGGCAAATCCGCTCAGGGTTCTCGGTGACCGGGTGAAAGATGAGTTTCTCAAAGTCTTCCCAGCACAAGGGGGCAGGTTCCTTCCCCCCGGCTCGGTCTGAGAGGGAAGGCGAGCGCTCCCTGCCAAGGTGTGCCCAGCCCCGCTCACCTCTGCCGCAAATCAGCGAGATTCCCAAGGTGAGATTAATTCCTTCTCCCTCCCATATTCCCCTGCTCTTTTGTGTTGCAATCATTCCTCCTCCCAGCCGACAGTCGAAACCACTCCCCTCCTGTGGGAGGTAAAAGAACATTTGCCTGGAGGTGTTCATAGGTGACTCGAAGGAATGAGGGCCATTTGTTCGGCAAAAAAACCCGCAAAAGGCCCCAGAAAGAGCAGCCCAAAGCAGGCCGCGGCCGCAGTGCGGGCACTCATCCCGGAGATAAAAACGTCCCACCGAAACACAGATACCTGCCCTAAAATGATTTTAGCATTCTTTGGTTGCTGTCAAGGATTGGGAGCTTGGGAAGAGCTTGGAAAAGTCGAGTGGAGGATGGGCCCAGCCCCGCCGTGTTCCAGGCACAGCTGGGGAAGCCCCGCGGTGCTCCACGAGTGAGAAATTCCATGGAACACAAAATATTCTGCTGGAGGCACGTGGCAGCTGTGGGAGTGTGAAATCTGAGCCCGAGCGTCGGCAAAATGAGGATGTTTCCGTTCGAGGGCCATAAATCACCGGCCGTGGCTGTGGTTGTGTCTCGTTCACCATCCTGTCCCAGGAAGTCATCCCAGGTTATCGGTTCCAGTCGTGGCTGGTGCCTTTTCCTTCGCAGGGGTGCCAGGGCAGGGTTGGGGACGGTGCCCGAACCTCGGGGTGTTTGGAGGGGGATTCTTTCAGCGATTTGGTGATGGAAAAACAGCCCTGGGGCCGTCAGCTCCATGGATTGTCCCCAGAACAGAACTGGGAATCCTGTGTGTGCTAACACATCCCTGCCAACAGCTCCGGGACACCGAGGATCTCCGTTTTCCTGGGAAAAATTTGGTCCCGTGTTGGCCCTTCATCACTTCATCTCCCCAGATTTCCATCCAGTTACTATGCCAAAATATCACCTCCTTTTATTTCTTTGTCACTGTGAATATTTATCACTCTGGGGCTTTGTTCAGGTCGCGTTTAAAGGTCCTGCAAGGCAGCGCTCTGCAGCCAATTTGCTGCCACTTCCCGATCCTGTTTCTGCACAGGGCTGGGACCAGCCCTTGTTCCCACCTTTGCCAGCAGACTTTCCCTAATCTTCATCTTCTTTCAAAACATCTGGACTCCACTCTTTAGGACTTGCCACGTCCCTGGCACACTCACCCGTCACCTGAATTCTCTGATGTTCCATTTGGAAACACGAATAAGGAAAAGAAAGCTCTGACAGCCACAGAGAACACGCCGATAAAGGAAATAGGGCACAACAACATTCCCTCTCTGTCCGTGCCAGCATCCCTGCGGGCAGCAGAGCCCGGAGTGCCCCTGCCCCGGTGCCCCGGGGGTCTGTGCCTGCCCCAAGCCCCGGCTGGGAGGGACAGTCCCCTGCGTGTGGCGCTGGCCGGGCCAGGAGCCCCCTCTAGTGGGGCCACGCCACTTCCACGGGGAGCTCCCGAGCGGGAGAACCTCCCAGAAATGCTGCAGGGATGTCTCTGGGTGAGCCCGTGGAGAGGGGGCTGAGCGCAGGGGCCGGGCAGGGAGCGATGGCACAGCCTGGCACACCCAGCTCGGCTCTCTGCCAGTGTAGGGCTGTTGAGATTTGGGTGGTGCTTCTCGTTCCTTTATTCCAAACTTCCTGAAAGGGAGCTGCAGGGAAGCTGGAGAGGGGCTCTTTATCAGCAGTTGTAGAGTAGGACAAGGGGGAATGGGTTCCCACTGCCGGAGGGCAGGGTTGGGTGGGATATTGGGAATAAATCCTTCCCAGTGAGGGTGGGGAGGCCCTGGCACAGGGTGCCCAGAGAAGCTGTGGCTGCCCCATCCCTGGAAATGCCCAAGGACAGCTTGGAAAGGGCTTGGAGCAACCTGGGAGAGTGGAAGGTGTCCCTGCCCATGGCAGGGGGTGGAATGGGACGGGCTTTAAGGTCCCTTCCCACCCAAACCATCCTGGGATTCCACGTGAAGTCGTTTGGAACTTCTCAAACTCTCACTTTGAGAAGCTGTTGGGAAGGTCCTGATGGCGAATGTGATTCCAGCTCCTTTCTGGCTCCTGCTGCCCCCAGGAGTTGTCCCGAGCCCTGCGGGGCTGCTGCAGGGCAGAGCATCCACCCCTCGCTGGCGGTGACGTCCCATGAAGACATTTTGAGCCTCCACACTTCCTGACCTGGGCTTATTTCACGTGTCCGGGTCTGCCTTGGCTGCTCTGGAAACAGTGAGTCCCTCACCCTGCTCGGGTCGTTGGCAATTCTGGGAAAACAATCCTGGGCCCCTTTCTTGAAAAGCCGCCGTGCTCCTTCCTGCCACAGCCATGGCAGTGTGATGTGGTGGAGAGGAGCAGCAGCAGGAGGAACACGAGGATGAGGCTGGAGAGGTCCCTGCCCCTCCTGGGGCTCCTGCTGTGTGCAGGTGAGTCCCCAAAGCTCGGGCAGCAGCGCTGGAGCTCGGTGCACTGTGAGCCGTGAGGCTCCACAATCTCCATTTCGGTTTTATCCTTCATCCGAGCACTTTCCTTAAAGCGTTTGGTGGTGCTGGGTAAGTGGCTTCAGGCTCGGTGGGATAGCAGGGGTGTGGTGGCAGTTCCCACCTGAGATTTTGGAATGCCCCGCTGGTTTAGGACGAAGTGCAGAGTACCTGCAAAGGCTCTAAAGAAACCAGGAATGAGGAGAGAGAAAACTTGCAAGGTAATTTATTAAGAATTGTTACAATAAGACTACAACTACCCTGCCAAAGTGCTGCAAATACCATCTTCTAGTCTTGGAGAAGATAGAAAGCGTGGTTTACAGGTCGCCTGTTCTTCTATCAGATTTAAATTTATCTATAAAAATAAAAAGTAGAAATGCATCAGGTCGCTTTCTTTCCAGCCAAGTCCGCTGTCTGTGGAATTCAAATCCGCGCTCATTGATTTTTTGCAAAAAGACAAACGTCTTTAAAGGAAGTCACAAATCGGATTCACACCTCCTAAAAACTCTTCCTTTAATGCTCCAGCTCCAGAGCCTCTCATGGAACAAGTTGTTTCCTACAAGGCAGAAAAACCACGCAGATAAAGTGTTTTACAGCGTTAAATCCACATCAGGGTCCCACTCCGCAGTGAGGTCTCTTGCAGAGGACAGAGGTTCTTACCAGGGTTTTCCAGCAGTGTTTGCTCCACCATAATAAAGCAGAATTTTGGGGCTGGCATTTTGCAATAACAACCCTTTTTTTCTGAGCTGGGTCGGAAAATGATTCAAGTTTCCATTCTGCGTTAGGCTGTGTTAAAAATGGCCTCCAAGCTCAGAACAACATCCTGTCTCACCAGCAGAGTATTTCTGATGCCTTCAGCACAAATGTGGGATTATAAACATCTCTCTCAAGCAGCTGAGTTCAGAAAGGATGTCCTGGGAGTAGGAAAGGTGTGTGATAGCAGAAGCTCAATTACTTAACATTTCTTATTCCTTTTCTTTGCAGTTGGCACCACAGCTCAGCAGGGTAAGTGTATTTTACCACCATTCTTGACTATTTAGCATGCTAAAAACCCCAGATATGCCTCAGAAGTGAGTCAAATAGAAAGATTTGAATTTTGCAAATACTGCAGGATAGGAAAAATTCACTGTTCATTAATTAACAGTGATCTCACTGATTGGAGAAATTGGTCCCTAGTTATTACCATTATTGGGCATTTCCAACAGCACCAAGCAGTGAGGCAATGGTGAGACGATTTTTTAACACTCCTTATTTTCTTTTTTGCAGATGAAGAACTGGAGGGTAAGTGAATTTTCCCAGCATTCTTAACCATTTAGCGTAACATGAAACCTGCAGCTGACTAAAAAACAGGTAGAAATATTGGAGTTTTCCCCTTGGTTTCCTTCCTCATTGGTCTGTCTTCCCCAGGGGAATTCCTGGTGGAGATTTCTGGCACCACGGTGACAATCACGTGTCCCTTTGAGGAGGAGGGCATCGAGTGGGCCCTGTCAGGGAAGACAACGAACGCTGGGGAGAGGAGGTTTGTTATCAGCGACCATGACAGCACTCCTGCCAACCTGAGCTGCTCCCTGGGTAACAAGAAGCGTGAGCTGTACCTGAACGCCAGAGGTGAGTGCAGACCCCTCACCTGCACGTTCCAGAGCAGGCTTTGGGAGCTGCACTTGGTTTTCAGTGCTGGGGTGGGTGAAGGCGGTGCTGCCCAGGCCATTCCTGCTCTGTGTGGGGAGTAAGAGAGTCCCAAAGCCCGTTTTTGGCAGAAGGAGTCTCCCCTTCCCTTCAGTTTGCCCTTTTCCCCTTCCCGCCTGCCTGTAGCCCCCAGGTGAGCTCTCCCCGGCTCTGAGCATCTCCCCTCATGCCCCCGCAGTTTGTGCCAACTGCCAGGAGCTGGATGCCCTGACCGTGGCAGGGATCATCACTGCAGACCTCCTCATCACCCTGGGGGTGCTCATCCTGGTCTACTACTTCAGCAAAGGCAGGAAGGGACAAGCCAGCTCTGCTGGGGACAGCCGGCCACGAGGTGAGAGCCAGTCCAGACCTCCAGGCTGCCCGTGCCATCCTCGGATCTCCCAGTGAAACCCTCGTCCCCACTGCCTGGCAGAGCGTCCTCTGCTCTCCAGGAGATCCAAAGAACTCCTGCTTCCCACTCACTGCTCCTGCTCCCACTCACTGCTCCTGCTCCCACTCACTGCTCCTGCTCCCCACTCACTGCTCCTGCTCCCACTCACTGCTCCTGCTCCCACCTGTGTTTTCCAGGCTGCCTTTGTGCAAGCCTGGCAGCGGCTGCTGTGCCAAAGCTTCCTGCACAAAGGATCCCATTTCCCAGGCCAGCCCTCCAGCTCCTGGCAGCAGTTGGCTCTTTAAGAGCTCAGGATAAATCGATGGGAGCTGATCCGTGGTGTGCCTGGCCCTGGGATCAGCCTGGAAGTGCAGGAATTCCCAAGGATTCACCCTGTCTTGTGCCTCTGTTTCAGGTCCGAAGACACAGCGTCCTCCCCCTGTCCCAAACCCGGACTATGAGGTGAGGACCTTCCCTGTGCTTTCCATCCCTGCTGGCTGGGGATGGATGGCCAGGGCTGGGGCTGATGGCCAGGTCATTTATCCTTGAGGAAACATCCAGTCAAGCTCCAAGTTTTCCTGGGAGTGGAGGAAAAAGGAGGCGAGGGTGCAGCCCCTTTTCCTGGTGCTGCCACAGGGATTTCTTTGGGAGCAGAGCTGCACGTCCCCGTGCACTGCCCCTGCTCTCTTGTGCTTTTCTCCACGTGTGGGGTGTGCTCCGGTAAGGATTCCTGACCCGAGATCTCTGCTGTTCCCACAGCCCATCCGGAAAGGCCAGAGGGAGGTGTATGCAGGCCTGGAGCCCAGGGGCTTCTGAAATTCCCGGGATAACAGGCTGCATCCTGCAGCACTGGAGTAAAACGCTTCTGCCCAGCTTGTTCCCAGCTCCCTGCAGCTCTGCTGAAGCCCTGGCATTTTGGGATAAGCCAGGTGGCCACAGGACAGGGATGTTTGCCATCAGGGAAAAGAAATGACCACCTTGGCAAGAGATTTCCTTCTCATTAAAGACCTGCAGCCTCACTGGTGGTTCCTGGTCTCATTTTCCCCTCACGCTTCTCTCTGCTCCAGTTGGTTTTCTTTCCAGTTTAATTTCTGCCCTGAGTGCCTTCACTTGCTCCCAGTGGTTCCCTGGGCTGAGAGTGGATCCTTCTCAGGGGGATTTTCCTCCGACCTCGTCCTGCTCTCACCTTCTCAGCCTGACCTTTGTTTGCAGCCCAAGCAGCAGAGGCAGGCATAAGACCCCCCAAAAGCAGCCCAGCAGCAGAGGCACAGGTCAAGAAGGGCCCATGGGCTGTTTTGGGGAGGTTTCAGGTGGAGCCAGCCCCGTCTCCGCTCCTGAGCAGAGGAAGCAGCAGCAGGGCAGGCGCTGGGGGTGGCTCAGCTGCAGCAGGGGAGGTGAAGCCCAGCAGCCCCAGCAGCCCCAGCAGAGCTGTGAGCCTGCAGGATGCGGTTCAGAGGCACAGCTGGGCTCATTTACCACAACAGAGCCTGCACCCCGAGCGGGGAGATGCTGAGATACGCACAGCACCAACCCCTGCAGCTCCAAAACCACCCAGGGCCATGTTCTCACCTCCTGCAAAGCAGCCCTGCTGCTCAGCCCAGCCTGCAGGGCTTTCCCATCAGGGCGGTGGGAGAAGCTTGGAACACTCTGGGTGTTACCAGGCCTAAATTTTGCTGTAAAACCCTGAATTTTGCTACAGCCCAGTGCTTCTACCACCATTTTCGGGGTATATCAATGTAGAAGTTTGCCCCAGTGTTTGCCCCAGGCAGTGCCATCCCACACGCTCCTTGTCTCAGCAGGATCAGCAGCCACCCGGTGACACCAGCTCTGCCTCTGTGCTTGCCTGCACCAGAGGAATGTTTCTTTGTCCTTCCGAGGCTGAGGTGGTGCTGGCTGCCCCTGTCTGGTGTCTGTTTTGGGGACTCAGACTACATGAGCTGGTTCTGCTCAGGCCTGGGGAGTGGAGACTTGGCCTTGACAGTGACCAGATCCCATCCTGTGTGCACCTTCCCAGTGACCAGATCCCATCCTGTGTGCACCTTCCCAGTGACCAGATCCCATCCTGTGTGCACCTTCCAAGCCACCAAATCCCATCCCATGTGCACCTTCCCAGTGACCAAATCCCATCCCATGTGCACCTCCCCAGCCACCAGATCCCACCCCACGAGTGCATTCCCCAGGAGCTGGACACAACAGATGGAGCAGGGAGGCTCTGGGACAGGCTCATCTTTAATGCCAGGAATACAGAAGTGCCAGAGGTCAAGGAATGAGCACAGGGCTACCAGCAGCCCGTCCTGGAGGGATCTTCAAGCAAAACCAGCACGCTGATGAAGGTAATTTCTGAATCTCTTGAGTCTTCCCACTTCACTTGCGGGCACGGGCAGGAGCCAGCCTGCTGTACTGCTCATCCTCCCGCTCTCCGAGGGGCTGGGAGGGGGAAAAAAGGGGAGATGAGCCAAAACTGAGCCTGTCCAGCCCTGGGAAGGGGAACTGGATCAGCCCTGGTCGAAATTCTCTCCACACTGATGTGCTGAAGGTGCCCACACACACACAGGGGTGCCCCCACACTCACCTGGTAGAGCTCGTTGGCAAGCAGGTTCTGCCTGTCAGAAGCTGAAAGAAGAAAAAAGGTCAAGGTCAGGGATCAGGGGAGCCGTGGGGAGTGTGGGAAAAATTTACAAATAAACCCAAGAGCTGGCTGCAGCCCCCTGGGGTCCCACACACCGCCCCTGGGGTGCCACTCAGAGCCCTTGGGGTGCCACAACACAGCCCTTGGGGTCCCACACACAGCCCTTGGGGTCCCACACACAGCCCTTGGGGTGCCACTCAGAGCCCCCAGAGGTGCCCAGGCACAGCCCTCGGGGCTCTCCCGTGCCTCACCTCGTGACGTGTGTCCCCTGTCGTGGCCAGAGATGAAGTACACGGCCACTGCCAGGAAGAGCGTGGCCACGACGTCGGCGATGGCGATGCCCGAGATGGTGGGAGCGTCCACCTCGATGCAGTTCTGGCACACTGCAGACACAGCAGGACACAGGCACCGCTCAGCCAGCTCTGCCAGTCCAACAGACCCGCTGGGTTTGCTGGGTGACCCAGGGCAGCGGCACAAGCTGCCACGTGTCCCCCACACCCCGTGCAGGGCCAGGGCTGCAGAGCTGTCACAGTGACACCACAGGCAGAGGAACCTGCAGCAAACCGGTGGAAACACCCCCAGGCCAGGGGAGATTCCCTCAAGACTTTGCTTGGGTGAAAACTCCAAGCAGTTCTGGCTCTGGAAAAGCAGGCGTGCAACACTTACTCCGGTAGTGCACCTGGAGGTTTCTCCTTTGCTGTCCTGTTTCACACACGTAGAGGCCTCTGGGGTCGTCATAAACTGCACTCAGGTCCAGCTGGGCTTCGTTTCCAACAATGTTCCCATCCTTCCACCACGTGATGTTTTGGTTGCCTTGGGCTCGCACACATTCCAGGAACACCTTGCCACTGAATTCCTTCACGAATATCTGCCCTGTGGAAGGAGAAGAGAGCAGAGAGCTTCACCTCTGAGTTATGGACAGCGGCGCAGAGCTCGGAGCTCCTTCAGGAGGATGAAGCATCACATCAGGCTGTCCCAAAAAAAAAAGAAAACTCTGGGCAAAGCAGCCTCTCCCACCCTCGTTGCACCGATTCCTTTCTCCCTATCGACATTCCAAACCTCATTCCCCGGTGGAAAACCCCAGCAAGGCTTCCCAGCACCCTCCCAGCACCTCCAGGGCGAGTGTCCGGCCACTGACCCCACACCTGCAGGCTCACCTCGGACCCCCCAGCTGCCCAGGGCCAGGCTGGCCAGCAGTGCCCAGGCACTCAGCACCGTTCCCCGGGCCATGGCACGGCGGTGGTGGCTCTGTCCCCGCTCGCAGGACGTGCGGAGAGCTGCTCGCCACAAGGCACCGCCCGCCCGCCCGGGGCTGCGTCAGGTACCGGATGCCGGGGGCTGATCTCCCTCCCCCGGCAGCCGGCGATGGATGAGGGGCTCGGCGGCTTCCTCCTCACCCCAGCGCAGCCTGGCACCCGTGGGGGGCTGAGGTTGGGGTCCCCCCGCAGCCAGGGACCCTCTGCAGCCATGGGCTTCCAGCAGCCAGGGAGTCAAGGACCCCCCAAATCCCTGCGGAGCCACAGAACTCAGCAGTATCCACAGGTCCCCCAGCACCCATGGAGCCCCCCAGCACCCGTGGAGCCCCCCAGCACCCGTGGAACCCCCCTAGCAAACATGGAGCCCCTCCCAGAACCCAGAGACCCCCTCCAGCAGCTGGAGAGTCCCCAGAATTTCCATGTCCCCCCGAAGTCACTGGTCCCCCATAACCACGGACCCCGGCATCCTCTGGTGTCCCCCAGCAGCCACAGGCCACGCCACCCACAGAACCCT